>JASDQU010361541.1:0-11753 GCA_032191745.1 Picea mariana | reverse complement strand
GGATACAGGGCAGCATCACGGGCAAAGCGTTCTTGGAGACTCTGCAGCATGACCTCAACATATAGCACGAAATCAAGTACATCTTCCTCATCAAGCCGACTTTTGCTAAATACACCGAGATGGACGAAGTCTACTGTCAGCTATTGAAAGTTACCATCCCAAGCACACAAAGATGGGATGAGTTGTGTGAATTGATTGAGTAAAGGTAAAGCCTCGTCTAGCTCAGCGTCTAGCACAGTTAAAGTCATCTGAATGACTCACCAACGGTCTTCCTTGAAATCAGCATGAGAGATTCGACACATCATCATCAATTACTACATTTCTGCATCTTGCTAGCTAGTTAGTTAGACTCAGAATCTATCACGTCCTGATCATTAATGGCAAGGTCATTTGTAACTTTTATTATAAATATTTCCAACTTAGAAGTATTGAGGGTTGTTGATCTTTACGCCCAAGCAAGCTCTAATCGTTGTAACTTTTATCAAGAGGTTATTCCAATAATACAAAGAGAAGTTTCACAAGATTCTTGCGTGTTAATTGTTGGTGAAGTTTCCTCTGTCTACGTAAAAAAAATTCTTCTCAGTTATCATATTGTCTTTCTAAATCTAATCTTTAAAAGAAGTTAAAGTTGCAGAATTTTCCATTGTGCACTCTGTTCTTAATCTTTTATAGATTTAAATGTTTTTCTTCTGATGTTATAACAAAGAAATTCTTAAATGCTTTTTTTTTTAACTGATATCTCACCTTTTTCAGCAATACACCATTTTATTCCTAAAGAATCCAGCATTAGCACTATCTCGCCCTATAAAACGAATCTCATAAAATATGTCTTTAACCTCTATCTTTTTAAAACATACCCCATAGCCCAATGGAAGTGTAAGTGATGTTCAACCATTTCATTTAAAAACAATACAAACAACTCGGTTATATTCTTTCTAACTAGCCTAAAATCTTGAAATTCCAAACAAATCTAAAACTCACAGAGAGATCCCTCTCTGAAACTGGTAGGGCTAGCTCCCAGTTTTGAAGCGGTTGGTTAAAGTTACCTCTGATAGATTTCTTCTCACCTCATGACAACCTCTGGGAATTTATAGAGTGATAACATAGGACATAGCTTTGGATTATAAGAATGGTCCTTGTAGCCCATTTTGGGTCTTTCAGCATCTATTGGGACAAGTATTCTTGTAGGATGTATGTCCATATTAGAAGAATGGTCCCTGCATCACTTTGTTGAGTGGGTGACTCATGTGAGACACTCTGTTGAGTGCATTGAGTTCATCACATGACTTATTCAACATCATGCTCAATTACTCAGATGGAGTATGGCCTCGAGAGATGATGGAAACGATGATGTAGGTTGATGCCAGGATGTTATCAGATGATACTGATAGTGATGATGATGCTCGTGACTTCATTTGCATGATCATGAGATAGCTTGTGTGGCTATGATGATGCTACCAGAAAAATGGTCTATGTGTTCTCAATACCATTATCGTTAATACCTTCCTAGCTAGGAGGGAGTTTTGATGTTACAGTAGTTGCGGGAGCTATTAACCTCCACGTGTAACCTTTGACTAGAATGGAATATTCTAGAAGCAAGGGAAACCCTAAATAGATGTGTGAAAACCCTAGAAGACATGTCGGCCTAGAAAAATAAATAATATTAGAATATTATCTTCTAGACAGACAAGTTGGCTCCACAGGAAAAAGATAAACAAAAAATATAATTACTAGAAAGTCAGGTCGGCCCAGCCATAAAAGTCACTCGATAGATTAATATAAATAGATGATGTTTTAGCTCATTTGTACACCCAGTCAGATCACAAGTCTTGTGGAGAGTTGTAGTTGCAGCTGGAAGGAGGAATAAGGGCGCATGGTCATCTCTTGGTCTTGGTCTCTCTCTAAGTGATATTCGGTGATATTCTTGGTGAAACTCTTGGTGATATTCTTGGTAATACTCTTGGTGATATTCTTGCTAAGTACGGCGCAAGTTTGAGAGAGTAGTGGAGTTGCAGTTGTTGTAGTTGTGTATCTTACTTGTTTTATGGATATGGAGCCTCTCTCTCTTGTGTGCTACCCTTGGAGAAGTAGTGCTCTACTTGTCTTGAGTTGTTGTTGTAGTTGGCAGCTAGGGTTTATCTATTGGTTCTAGTATGGCTTTCTGGAATAATTTTGTCAAAGGTTAAGGTGCTCGGGGGTGGCTTCGTGCCTATGGATGGGTGACAATAGAGATATTTTATATGGTGAAAATGAGCACATCAATTATTTTAACATATGAAGAGGTATGCAATGCCTTTGCAACCCATATTTGTAGAACAACCATTTTCACAATGGGGAATGGAAGTCATTGGACCAATAAATCCAAAATCAAGTAAGGGGCATATATATATTCTTACTGCAATGGACTACTTCACCAAATGGAAATAAGCAATAACATTAAAAAAGGTGTATTTTGATGAATTAATTAAATTCCTTAAGGATAACATCTTGTCAAGATTTGGTGTTCCAGAAAAGTTCATTACAGACACTGGCTCAATTTTCATCGGGTCAAAATTCTCAAAATTTTGCGGAGAGTATGGCATCATCATGGGAAAATTGTCGAACTATTATCCAAAAGGCAATGGTCTTGTCGAGTCTACCAATAAGACACTCATTCATATTTTAAAGAAAACCATTGATCAAAATCAGAAGAATTGGCACTTGAAATTGACAAATGCTTTATGGGAAAGCAGAATGACTTCGAAAGATAGTACCAGGATGTCTCCTTATATGTTGGTTTATAGAAAGGAAGAAAAAATTCCAATCAGCCTTGACATATGCAGTTAACATGGAGGACACTGAATATATTACTCCTTTGCAAAAGAGATTAGATCAATTGTTGAGATTGGAAGAAGAAAGAAGTGAAGCTTTGCATAAAATATCATAGAGGCAACAAACTGTCAAAAGATATTTCGATCAAAGTGAGTGCAACAATCAAAAAAATTCAAAAAGTTGAACCAATGTTACTTTGGAACAAAGAAAAGGAGAATTTGTCAATGCATACAAAATTTGAAACACTCTAGATCGGGCCTTATCTTATTGACAAAATCTTGGGTTTCAATTCATATATGCTTAAAGACATGAAGGGGAAAATTTTAATGTTGCCTATCAATGGGAAACACCTGGAAACTTTCTTCGCTTGAGATTCTCTCTTCTCTATGTACATAGTTTTTCATTATATTATGTACATCCTCATTGTTTTGACTCCATTTCCCAAAGGATAAAAATATGGTCATGATATTCTGGATTCTTGAAAACCCACGAGGGGTTATCATCCCATAGTTGGAACCAGTTGTTGAACCCCTTTTTTGCTTCCCCTATATTTATATTTTTCCCATTTCTTTTCTTACCTCTTCTTTTCCCCCTTCTACACTTTCATTTTCCCCTTTTTATCTTTTCCCTTATTTTTCCCTTTCTTGGTTTTGATAGGACTACCATAATTAGTCGTTTTCATTATGTTCTCATACTTTCGAACTTGTGGACCTTCGCACTTGTATTATCTTCCATTCACCCATGTATAAGTTTGTTCAACACTAAGATTATTTTTGCACCGCGGACTTTCGAACTTTCGGACCAATGTGATGCACTTCCAATCTCTCTGGATTCTTGACAACCCACAGGGGGTTATCATCCCACAGTTGGAACCATTTGTTGAACCCCTTTTGTGCTTCCCCTGTATTTATATTTTTCCCATTTCTTTTCTTACCTCTTCTTTTCCCCCTTCTACACTTTCATTTTCCCCATTTTCTCTTTTCCCTTCTTTTTCCCTTTCTTGGTTTTGATAGGACTACCATAATTAGTCGTTTTCATTATGTTCTCATACTTTCGATCTTGCGGACCATCGTACTTGTATTATCTTCCATTCACCCATGTATAAGTTTGTCCAACACTAAGATTATTTTTTCAACGCGGACTTTCGGACTTCCAGACCAATGTGATGCACTTCCAATCTCTCCATTGTTCGCTCGACATTTTCCAACACTTATCTATTTCATACATTCGTACTTTTGGACTCACGGACCTTTGGAATTGTGAACCTGCCTTTTCATACTAGTCGCCCACCTTGATTCTCCGCCATTACTTGTCCCTTCACATTTTTTGATGTCGCATTTATTGTTATCCCTACGAACCCAACTACTAAATTTATTGTTGAAGTGGTCGTTAACTAATGATGCTTATATCGAGGTTGGTGATAGCTCTTTTGAGTTAATGCTTCCGTAAAAATAAATCTAATTCAAATTCATTTTACTGTGCAAAGTAATATTTCAAGAAAAGTTGGCAAGCTCTGCAAAGACAACTATTAGAACACAGTCATTCTGTGGGGATATGTTGAATCTCTTCTCTAGAGAAAACCAGAATTATCATTGGTCCCACTCCTACTGGTATTATTCAAATTTGTTGGGTAAAGAGAACAACAAACTGTTGACCTCATAATAGTTCTCACAGGATGTGTTCCAGAAGTATTTGAATGTAATTCTATTGTCACATGTTGCGTCGATAATCTTATTCAAAACAAAAGGGTCATTGTGTTGCAGAGTAGTTCTTCTATTTCATTGGCACCTTCAATATTTAGAGAGATGATGAAATTTCCAGAGCCGAACCTGGTTTATAAAGGGGAGGAAGCTAGAAATTTCCTAAAAAGAAGGAATAATGGAATAGAGATTCTTCAAGAGTATTTGCATGACCCTAAATCAATGCCAGAAGATATATCAAGAATTCAGGTAAGTTATTTAAAAAATCCTTATTAATAAATTTCCTGGTTATTTACTCAAATTGCTTGCTGGGACTCTACATAAACCATTCCCTTATTGGCATTATATATACTGCATTGTGTGGTTCATGAAAATGTTATCTTTGACTAGGCAAAGATTATTTCAAATGAAATCACTGCACAATTGACTAATTTCAAGACTGATAATTTTTTGTATGCGTCATCTTATTTTATATTTATTATCACATATTGTCATACATTTGAGGGTTTAAACATTGCCTGAAGAGTGAAAATAAAGGTGGACCCTATGACCATGTGGTACCAAGCTCTTTGGAGGCAGAGAGTCAACCATCATTTCTATGAGTTATATTCTGATTTTGTGTCTAAATTCAAGAAGTTGTTATTTGGGGAAGACACTTCGCGGCTATAGTTGGAAGCAACGACTTTTTTGAAGGGAAAAGGAGTTCTTTAGAAAATGGAAGATTACAATATCATCATGGTTTTATGTTTATCAAAAAACCTATTTTCCTTTGTTACTATATATCTGATAAGTTGTTTAGCATTGAGATAGATACACAATATAAATTTTGGTTCCATACTTTCTCTGAAAAAAGAAAAAAGTAGTTCATACCTTTCCCATGGAAAGTTAGTGAAATTATTCTTCGAGGAATTTGCAAAATAGAAAAATATGATTCCTTTTTCGATCATTCTGACTTGATATTCACTGAGGAAATAAAAGGTTTCGACACTAATCATCTTTTTTATAATTATTTTCTTTCAATTGGGCTCATCCCTGCACTTATAAATTCAGTCGTCAGCGGAGAAGAAGAAAATGACATCCACAATCCAAACAATCAAGAAGCCGAGAAATATTATGGATATATAGAGATTGTTATAAGTACTACAGATCACCATAAAGAAAGAGGTAAACCCTTGAGTGAGAAAAATGTCCAGTCACCAGATGTCTCTCTTGAAGTGCCTTACCAAAGGAAAATCCTTAGCTAGGGACATCCCACACAAGAAAAATGCATAGCAATAAATCAGGAGATGATGAAGAGAGGAACCCTCCTAAAGGGAACCTGGAAAATCCCCATAAATTAAAAGTCAAAAGAAAAAGGACTAATTCACAGCAAGAGGGGGATGAAAGACATGCTCCAGAAGATGATTTATTATTGAATACCATGGATTTGGATGTAGATATTGAAAATATTAATTTCCCAGATGTAGAGGTATCGGCTAGAGAAAATGTACAACATATTTCTGCACTCATGATTCAGGATGAGACATTTTATGATGAAGAAACATTCATTGTACAAAATGCCTCTTTTAATAAATAATATAATAAATTAGTTTTTAAGAGAACTACAAAGAGTAAGAGCAGGAAACTACGGTCTACCATTGATACTCATGATATGTTACCTTCTAAACTATCATCTATTCATAAATTTACATGGCATGCACTTGACGTTTCAATTGCACATATGAAGGAAGAGAATTCTCAACTAAAAGAAAGAATTAAAGAGTTGGAGGAAACCCTCATGCCTCCACCTATTATGGATTCTCTTGTTGCTATGATTCATCCTAGAAAAGGTCTTCAAGAAAACCTAGAACCAAGTGAAAGGGTCAAAGGAATTTCCAATTTAAACATTGCCACCCGATATTTCGTTGAAGAAAATATTAAGAAAATGATGTCATTGATTCTAGATATGTGGGATATGGCAAAGGGTTTTGCTTCTCTCGGTTTGAGAATTCAAAATACCAGGGAATACTTGAATTCAGATTTGAAAAAAGATGAAGGGTTTTACACAGACAGAGTTGTGATGTTTGCAATGAAAGTTTCGGCAATGACAGAACAAACAAGAAAGAAAGAAAATCTACCTTCTCCTAGATGCATCAAACAATTAAAATCCTGCTAGATCGAAAGAATTAATGTGTTAAAGGGTCTAATAACTCAATTGGATGATTTGTCAAGAAGGAAGAATGGAGCATATTAAAAATTCCTTGATTTGGATATCGTTGGAACCACTGTTGAAGTCTCAGACCCTAAATATTTGTCAAATTCTATGCTCATGACTCAACAACATTTCGAAGAGAAAATTGAATAATTAAAAAGGACATCCGCTGAAAAGATTGATAATATGATTGAATTTACACATGACGACATTGACAGTTGGATTGTCGAGTACACAAATAAAAATGAAGATATTGAAAATATATTACAAAATTTATCTATTGATCTTAGAGAAGTTGAAAAGGAGTTGTTAATGTTAAAATAAAAGAAGAAGTAATTGTTTCCCCATTAAGGGACTTTATCCAAGAATGGTTGAACAACTCAATCGCTAAGATCACTAAAATTCTAGCAGAGGTAGTTATGACCGGTAATCAAACTGCAACTAACAAGTGTATAAAAGAAAAAGAAAAACAAGCAAATGAAAACGAGAGATACCATCATAGTAAGTCCATGATGATCACATGCTTATTTGTTTATCAGTTTTCATCTAGTTATTATTCTTTAAATAGAAAAGTATAACTGAATCATGATAACTTTCTCTTTGTCTTCTTTCGATATTTTGTTGTTCGACATTCGCCCACTTTCTTCCTTATACGTTCTATCTTCTTGTATATGTTTTCTTTATGTTCCGCGGAATCCCCAATCCTAGTCCTATGGACAAATGCCTTTAATTTCAAAGCATTGTAACATACATTATTATTTTTTAGAAATCCCAGAGAACTAATTCAGGATCAGTTTTGACTGTATTTTATAACTCTGAGTTTTGAGTATAAAGTATTTGAAATTGATCTATCATAATCTTATTTTGAGCTATAAAAGCAATTACTCTATAAAATTTCTCTCATGCGTACAGACCATCTTCTTTTATTTTGATGTGATCAGAAAAATTTATTTTCACTATGATGGATATGAGGAAATTTTGTTTATTTTCTGTAATGTGTGATGTGTGAGATTCCTGGTCCATTTCTCAGGAATTCTCTTTTATAATTTTTTTAACTTTTCATCATTTTGAGCTTTCTTTGAGCATAAAAGATTGGATTGTCTTAAGGTCCCATATTATTTCTTGATCCGAAGTTATTAAGAATATCATAAGCCAGAGAGGAGTACCACCTCTATAAAAACGAAGGAGGATTTATATCCTCGTGAGGTTGTCATTTTGGTCCTTGACAGATTCAAGCATCAACATAACCATTTATATGACATATGTGATAATTTTATGATACCTTTTAATGCATTATTGTTTACCCAAACAACTCCTATTTTTACCCATGAGGCTACAAATGCAATTAAGGAGATAGGAGCCTGGTATGTGGATGAGAATTTATCTTATATTAGATTTTATGGTTATGCAATAGGTTTGTATCTACTTCCAAAATATGTTCCCGATAAACTAGTATTAAGAGAGAGAGCTTTCCAAACAATATTTATAGGAATAACTTGTTCCTTGATTTTGAATTCAAAGAAGTTATGGCCCTCTTTCCCTCTAAATCTTGAAATTTATTTTTTGTTAAATACTAAGCATGCAAGGAAAGAGGAAAATCAACTGGAGGAAATTTGGCTGCATTGTGCAAGTTTTAAAAGACGTGATCCAAAAGAAGTGGTGAAACACCATTGTAAATTGGTGAGATATTCAAAATCATATCATCATGAAAAATGCCCTTTTTATATAATATTTCAAGGTGCTGAAAATTCCGAAGGTGCCATAAAAAGAATTGAAGACAGTCAGGAAAAGGCACAAGTATTGGCCTTTAAAAGTGAAATGTCGAGGTAATTTTATGAAGAAAGGAAAAGAATAATGTACATTGAAGGTAGAAGGTGAGAAAAAAATAGAATCGCCTTATATTGTAACAGAATAGCAACCAATATCCTTTTCAAGATAATTGGTTGGAAGAAGGGATTGGAGATGAGGTAATGACAAGGGAGTTTAAAAGGGGACTCCTTCTAGTGATAAGGGGGTTGGAAACGTTGTAACTCAGACTTTCATATTTTTATTAGTTTGAATCAAAGATTGAAGACCTGTGTTTTTTGGAGAAACTTGCTTGGTTGAATGTGAAAATTCGTATTTCAACATGTGTGTGAGTTCATGCAAAAAAAATTCCATTCATGTCTTTCATGTGAAATTATTTTTTCAAGATATAGTCCTTCAATTGATAAAAAAAAAAATTAGATACGAGAATGCATGTTTTGTTTTACAAATAATTATTTATTTGGAAAACGATATATGTATTTGTTCTAAATACTTTACTCAATGAACTAATTGTTTCATTGAATTCAATAATTTATTGTTTAATCTTGTATCTAATTTCAATAATATATGCTCCTAGCTAGGATATTAAGAACTAACTTTTAAATAATGATAGTATAGATAGTATATATAGTATAGGAAAATTTATCTTTAATTCTTCTGGGACAAATTAGTTTAGATTTTAAAGATTAAATTGTTTTCACTACCCTAGGTGGCTAACCAAGCCCACATATCAGTTGAAAGTTTCCACTCTAAACGATAGCATATATAATTGGGATTTTCCATCAGACAACTCTCCCCTTTATTGGTGGAGGAAACTTTCCGGCCACCAACAAGTTGATACAAAGTGATGTGTTTCGACTTGTGCATGTTCCATCATTAGGTAAATTTGTGTACTATGTTTCATTTATAGATGATTTCTCAAGGAAAACGTGGATTTATCTCCTCTGAAAGAAATATGAGATCTTTGATAAATTTCAAGAGATTAAGGCTCTTGTAGAGAATCGGAGAGAAAACAAAACAAAGGCATTGAGGACAGATAATGGTGGAGAATTATGTGGAAGTGAACTCGATGAATTGTATAAGAAGTGTCGAATAGCAAGGCAAAATACTATCCCATACACACCTCAACATAATGGAGTTGCATAAAAAGTGAATAGGACGTTGATGGAAAAGGCAAGGAGCATGTTTAGTGGTGTTGAGTTAGTACGTTAATTCTATAAAGAGGTAGTGGATATTGCATGTTACTTCGTAAATAGATCACTCTCATCAATGATTATGGACAAATCTTCACATGAGGCATGGACTGGTAAAAAACCATCTCTTAAACATCTCAGGGTTTTTGGTTGTGATGTTTTAGTATATGTCCCAAAGAAAATTAGGAGTAAGATGGATAATAAAGTTGAAAAATGTATCTTTATTGGTTATAAAGTTGGTATAAAAGGTTATAAACTTTGGAACCCAGTAACTATTAAGACTATTTACAGTCTAGATGTTGTTTCTAGAGAGGTTAAAGATGTTCTAGAACATGAAGTCCTACGAAGGGAAAAAGAACCGGAGATAATAGAGTTTGAGTTGGAAGATGAAGAATTTGAATCAACAGAAGAATATGAATAAAAAAAATAACCTCATACTCCAGTATTGAGGAGATCGATTCGGAAAAGAAGGAAACCAGAAAGTTATACTCCACATGAGTTTTGCTATATTTTTGCTTTATCTATTATTGATGATGATCCTAGAACTATTAGGGAGGCAGTGGATTCAGAGGATAGTAAACTCTAGAAGAAGGCCATGGTTAAAGAAATGGTTGACTTTGATAAGAATGAGGCTTGTGATCTAGTTGAGTTGCCAACTGGAATAAAATCCATTGGTAGCAAATGGGTGTTTAAGAAGAAGTTGAATGCATAAGGTAAAATGGAGAATTATAAAGCTCATTTAGGAGGAAAGGGATATTCTTAGGTAGAGAGAATTAATTTTGGTGAATTTTTTCCCCTATTGCTAAATTAGCTTATATTAGATTTTTTTGTCTATTGTTGTTGCTTTTGATCTTGAAGTAGAGAAGATGGATGTGAAGATAGAATTCCTACATGGGGATATTGAAGAAGAAATCTACATGAAACAACCATAAGGCTTTGCAGTGAATGGAAAGAAAGAGCTCGTTTGCAAGATTAAAAAGTCCTTATATCGATTCAAACAATCTCCAAGAATGTGGTATCAAAAGTTTGATACTTATATATTGGGACTTGATTTATCAAGAAGCAAAGTTGATGATTGTATTCCAATCTAGTTGGTGATAATTTTGTTCATGCGGTCTTGTATGTTGATGATATGTTGTTGAATGGAAACAACAAGGAAATCATCAAGGATATCAAAATGTGTTTGTCATTTGAATTTGATACGAAAGATCTTGGTGCTGCTAATTTTATTTAGGGCATGGAAATTAAAAGAGATCAGACAAATATGAAACTCTAGTTGAATAAGAGGAAATATGTTGAGACAATTTTGCAAAGGTTTAATATGCATGAATGTAAATTCCAATGGTGATTGTGACAACTAAATTTTTTGAAGATCATTATGACTTAAATTTTTTGTAAAGGGGAAAAGGAAAATTCTGTGTCATTTTCAAATTTTTTGACACTATCATTTTAATTCATTGAGTGAATTTATTTTTTTTCAAGATTTGAATTTACACCCCACTTTTAATCCACATATTTGTTGGGCAACCATGAGGTATTTTTCATATTTCTTTTAGTTCCATATCAATCCTTGGGGAGTGACATCATATGTGAAAACCAAGGAGGCCATTTCTTGAAGTATGTGGATCATCCTTATGAGATGCAAGGGTTGCATCATGAAAGCCTTTCTTGGAGCAAGGATGAGTCAACGTTGTTATATTGCAACCCTATTCAAATATGGATAAAGAAAGCTTGTAGATGAACATGCAAATCTTGGCATGATTTTATTGCTCTTGCCCATCATCATGAGTTGGACTCTATGTTTGGTCATGATGTAATGCTTGTACTAGCTCGTGATCACTTTGTACTTGATATATCCTTGTTTTGGTTCATAACTAAGCACAAGGGTAGAAATTTTGACATTGATGAGATGATAGGGTGGCTTGATTGGTTGTATGATTATACCTAGCACTTTCTTTGTCAATAATATTATAGTTGTAGGTCATTTTGTGTGTTTCCTTTATGAATCTTGTTTGTGCTTCTTTACTTGCTTATTTTTAGTTATTACTTGAC
>JASDQU010361538.1:487-11753 GCA_032191745.1 Picea mariana | reverse complement strand
GGTGATTTCCCTTGAATTTAAAGGAAAATCCCATCGATACAATCATTACAAGGAAGATCTGGATCCTACACTAAATCGGATCTTCTTTCTAAATCAGCATAGGGTGTCCTATTCTCATGCAACCGAATGCTAATACAGGAGCTGACGAGGCATTGCTGTTACGGCTGGTGTAACAACTTCTTCTCATAGCTGCTGATGCTATTTCAGCATCGCAATTCACGGGCTTGTTCAGCCACGTGAATTGCGCCCTTTGACTGTGTCGGCCTTGACTGCTAACTGTCAGGGCTCGTGTTTCAGCATTGTGGCGGTCTCCACTGTGTCTCAGCATCTGCATTTCTGAACGGAGTGACAGCTCCGTGTTTCAGCATCTGCCTCCTCGAACCATGTAGATGCTTCGTGTTTCGGCATATGCATCCTCAGACTGTGTAGCAGCTCTGTGTTTCAGCATGTGCGTCCTCAGACTGTGTAGCAGCTTCCGTGTTTCAGCATCAGTGACTTTGGACAGTTCTGTGTTTCAACATCGGTCTTGAATACTATTCTACAGATATAGACACTTATGCACTTCTAATCAATGGTTAAGTACGAGATTGATGTAAAATATCATGCAAAACAGATTAAATGTGTAGTAATGAGAAAGGGCGTTGTGTACCTTGGAATGATCAGGTGAACTGATAGTATAAGTCTAAATACAGGTGATGAAGGGTATAACAATGGCAAAAAGTATGGGCAAAAAGGGTACATTGTGTGGTCCTAACAGTTACATATGAAGATACTTGTCAGTTCCTTTCCCTCAATTTCTTCTTTTGTTTCTTCCTTTCCTTGTCTGCACTTGTTTCCTCAATAATTTGTTCTTTTTGATCCCCCATTCTTTTTCTTTTTTTTTGCTTCCTTATTTCTATTTTCTTTTCCGAGGCTTCCTTGGTGTTTTTTGCTTTAACCTTCTTCATGTCTACTGCTTCCATCATCTCTTGAAATTGAGGCTCAACACTCAACTTAAAAATATTTATCATAATAGCCTGGTCCTGTCGATTCTTCTTTTCTTTTAGTTTGGTCTTTGTGGCTAATTTATTGGTGAAGGAAGCAATTTTTATTTTATAAATGGGTCATTGAAGTTCAACACGGTATCTGAATTGAACATTTATTTCTAAATAATATTTATATCTTCTGAATATGCCTCAAAATCGATAGATTGTTTACCTTGACTTCTTTTTACTGTCATTTTCTCTTTGTTGGAGTTTTCTTTGCTGGGGAACTTTCTTCCATATCCAGATTTAGAACAAATGGTATTGTATATAAGGCCACTTCTCTTTCTTCCTCGTGTTCTCCATCAAACAAAGGTGTTAAGATGGTTAAATTATTATTCAATACCTATGATGGGATTGGTGCTTTAAATCCCAATTGTATTTCAAGCTCTTGAAATATTTGGAGATTTTTTTTCTCATACTCTAGTTATTCTAGCTTTAGCCCCCCACTGACTCCTCACCAGAGCTTGGTGTAGTAGAGGCTTAATTGAATATGGGAACTCGGTGGTAAGGCCCATCAAAATTTATTCTCTACTCTCCATTTGTGTGAGACATTCTTTAAATGATATACCCAACACTTAAACATTAATTCGGTTGGGGGAGACTTCGATGCTCTGACTTCTCTAGGTACAAAACTTTCGTACTTGTTCATGGTCTGGGTTTGTTTTAGGGTAAACGCAGGTTCCCAAACTGGGATGACTTGGATCATGGAGAGCCATATTAGGAGGGATGGAAACTTGATGGCCCGACCGTTTTCTTGACAACCCTTGCAATTTCTTTTAATTAGCACAACTAAGTGTTCTTCCCAGTCGAGTTGTGCCCCCAACTCAAGGATTTGGCCAATTGGTTCCAACATTGTAAGCTTCACGTCTGAAGCTCAACCTGCAACTGTAAATCATAGAGAGACTATTATGCATGTCCAATTCACGCAGTGGTCAATTACTCTATTAATTATAAACCCTTTTGAATTTTTGGTTGAGGTTCCTCCTATCAGAGCCTGTATCCAGTCATTGGAGTTTAGGGTTTTGGGGATAGGCGTACCCCCATGTGGTATTCCAGTATTCCCATGTATCATACCTCGAGTTATTCCGACTAGGAAATTTAACCATAGATTCCCATTGTGGTACCAACTTACTAGAAACTTTTCAACTTCTTCTTTCCATCCATTGAACTCTGCAATTTAAGGCACACCCAAAAAATGCTGGATTCTTACCTGATCCAGGAGGATCCAAGAATTCTCACAAAGGTCCAGAAAGATCCAAAACATCCATAGAGGTATATAATGGTTCGATAATGCTCAAAATTATACCATACCAAATTCTATCTAAAACACCATTAATGCATATATCTCGGTGATATATTTCCAATGGCTCAAATTTCACCTCAAACAGAGTTTGTATGCAAAAGTTATGAGCGATCAAAGTTCCAGTCAACTAGGTCAAAGTCCACATGGGAAAAAAAAGAAGTGACATGTGTCACCACTGCAAAGGTGAAATGTGGAACATTATTGTTGGCAACTGACTAGGAATATCATACCTCCAGGTTGTCCAATTATAGGTTGACAAGTGGTGCACAAGTGGTCCAATTTTTTAATGACATGTGGCAAGGTCAAGCTAATGAGAGGCCACCATGTACAAATGAGAGGTTGCCACTTGGCGGCCTCTCATTGGCCTATAATGAATAGATTTATGTAAAATATATGGATTCTATAGGGGTCAAACCTATGACCTCCACAATCCTTAACATATCCCCCACTACCAATGCACCACCACAAAGGTTCCTAACATACATATGGTTGCAATTATATTTAAGTTTGTAATAAAGTTCAAATGGGCGGCCAAAGGGCTGAGGTTCTAATCCTTTGAACCTTGGTTCCTGGTCTATATGTATACCATGTAACCAACACCTTTGTTCACGCCGTGGGGGAGGGGGGGTGGGGTAACATAATTATTCCACCATAACCATATGTTATATGGTTATATAACCATATGTTATATGGTTATATAACCATATAACAAAGTTCCAAAGATTTGAGCAGTTTGACTATATATATTATATATAGTATAAAAAATAACAAAAGGCGTGAGAATGTATGGTGGTCAACGAGGCTTGAACCCCCAAATTACCATATAATATTACAACAACTTAATCAAAAATCTATATGTGTGGGTTTTTTTATGAAAAAACCCGCCTTATAGTTAGTGCCTACCACAAATTTTGTATTTGGTTAAGGGATTGGGTCCTATTTAATGGGTGCGCGACTTGAGGATTGCACACCCATTAATTTTTATGCAAATGTTGTCTCATAATTCATGATCAAGGGTACCCAAATTATGAGGCTACATCGTAAAGCATTCTAAATGGCACCTTGGCCGATTTTCGAGAAAGTTATACTCATTTTGCATGATTTTTTGCTAAGAATCCAATGGTGCACTCTATTTGTGCATTTGGGAAACATATGAAAAGGTCATTGTAAAATGAAAGAATTTGAGCATTAATTAAATAAGGTCTCTATTGGAAGTGTACCTGGAGAGGTATCCCAAATTGGGTGAACTCTATTTTTCCAACTTGTGTATGTGATTACATTATTGTTCGTTCATTTCAAGTTCAATTATTTGCAAGTCATTTTATCATTAAAGTGGAATTGGTTAGATAAGTTTTTCACATGTAATTTTCATACAATCAAGCGATCATTTTATTTCAAAGATCAATTAGATGATTTTTATGTATTGAAATATTAATAAGCATCTAAGGAATTTTTGGATCAAGTTGGTATCAGAGTAGGTTTGACAAGTATTTTGCAAGTGGATGCTTACAAGAGCCAAACTCTAACTTGGTAAAGGAAAATTTGAAAGTTTCAACTCTGAGATTGGAAAGATATCTTGAAAACATAAGATGGCTTCTGAAAAATGAGAAGAAGAAGATCATCCCATGAGTCATGAAGATATCAAAGATATGCTTCAATCATTGAAAGAAACAATAGATGAATTAGAACAAAGAATTCAAAACCCTATAAGCAGAGAATCTTTGGTAAAAAGAGGAGGAGGTGAAGGTGGTGGACCTTTAAAGCCACCTTCACCATCCTCATCATCATCATCAGTTTCTTCTTAAGTGAGTAAACATTCTTCTCATTGAAAGAAGTCCTCTAAGAAGTCTGAGAATAATCTTCCATTACTAAAATTGGATGTCAAGTTTGAATTATCAACTTATGATGGGGAATTGAATGCTAAGAAATTGGACAGTTGGATCAAGTAGATAGAGGTATATTGCAGGGTTCAAAATATCATGGATGAGGCTACAAAGATACAGTTAGCTACTCTTCATCTAAGTGGAACTGCCTTAATATGGCGGGAGAGTAAGATGCAAGTTGATCTTGTTCAAAAGGGTAAAGTAATATCTTCCTGGGATAAGTTTACTAAGGCTATAAGGAAAAAATTATATCCATTGACACATACGCAAATGACAATGATCGAGTGGAAACACATTAGATAGGTTAAAGGCCAGATTATTACTAGGAATTCCATTGTATACTCATGAAACTCTTATGAACTATATGAGTGGCATGCACTCATATATTCCTCACACTATTATAATGTTTATCCCTACTAACATTGATAAGGTGTTAGTACAAGCTACACATCTAGAGGCTAGTAAGGGTAAGCATGAAAGCGAATATAAGAAGCCATTCAAGTTCAAAAAAAAATTGAAAGGTAAATGGAAGAGTAAGAAATCATCCACAGTGAAGAAAGATGAGGGAATACCTACATGTTCCCACTGTAAGAAAAGGGGACATGAGGAATCACAGTGTTGCAAGTTGCATCGAGAATTACGACCAAGAAAATTCAAGGATAAAGGGAAGAAGAAGACTGTTGCATCAACTCATCAGGATATGGGGTCAGATTCCGGAGATGAATCCAATATCATGTGCATAGGAAGCAAAGATATATTAGCTATCAGTTCAAATTCTTCAGTTCAATCTGCCAAAATGGAAAACGATGTTTATCAAAAGAAGAGAAGCGAGTGTTTTCATGTCAGAGTTATATTTAACCATATTGAGGTAAATACTTTATTTGACAGTGGATATCAAGTTAACCTAATATCTAAAGCAATTGTTAAGAAGTTGGGATTGAATATGACACCTCACAAAAATCCATATCCATTATGTTGGGTGTGTGACGATGCTAAGTTGCAGGTAAAAAAGAAGTGTAAGATCAGGTTTGCAATTTCAACTAAGTTCTTTGATGAGGTCGAATTAGATGATGTGCCTCTTGACATTTGCGACACTGTCTTGGGTCCATATCTATTTGACAGGAAGGTTGTATTCTATCGAGAAGAAAATAAATACCATCTTTTCAAGGATGGGGTTGAATATATTTTCAGGGCTCATCACATCAAAACTAATGTTTCTTTAGTGAGCACAGGGAAAATGAAGAGAATCGTGAGCACGAGTAAATATTTTGTTCTTGTGATAGTGAAAAAATAAGAAGAAGATACAATATATGATTTATGAGGTTGTGATCCAAATCATAAATATGAGTTGATAAACATCATATCTAATTATGATGAGTTATTTCAGAAACCTACAGGTTTGTCTCCTAAAAGCGTGGTTGAACATGACATATATTTGTAGCAAGATGCTCCTCTTCTAAACATTGGAATGTACAGGTCATAAGTAATCAAGAATTTGAAAATAAAGAAGCAAGTTTAGGATATGCTCGATAAAGGAATCATCAAACCAAGCTCCTCTTTGTGTGGTTCTCCTATTGTTTTAGTTTCAAAGAAAGATGCCACATGGAGGATGTGTATTGATTTTTGAGCCCTCAACAAGATTATAGTAAAGAACGATTATCCTCTTCCCAGAATAGATGATCTATTGGATCAATTAAAGAATGTTGTGTAATTCACTAAGTTGTACTTGAGAAGTGATTACCATCAGATCAGAATTGCAGAAGGTGACATCAGATGAGACCAAGAAATCCTTGTTCAAATGGTTTGTTATGCCTGATCCAAATTTAGGAGAAGAATGAACTGATTAATAGACTGAATACAATAATCACAGAGATAGGAAGAATAACACAAATATCCAGTGAACAATATCTTCTATTAAATAATGAAATAGGTTGAAACTGTAAAACTGTAGAACTAAAACTTTCTTGAATGGTGGTAGCTATCTCTAAGAAGAGATGTGTCTACTACATGCATCTGTCTGAGAAGAAGGGATTAAAATGAGGCTCCATAGTCCCTTTTCATATTACTCATGAATGCCAAAACCCTAGACATCCAAAAACCTAAGCCTAGAAGGTGAAACGCCAAAAGTCATGTGGGCCCTATGGGTAAGTTGGTGTAATTTTGTACCTCAACTTCCTAGGGACGTAAATTTTGCATACGACCTTCGTTTTAGGTGCGTGATATCCCGTTGGAAATTTCTTTCAAAGATGTACACATTCCTTTGTCAGAATCTAAATCTGTCTCCAGTCTTACTATAACGAGTCAAAAAAATGATTTTAGGGCCCCAAAACAGCCTTGTAAGTACAACAAGATGTGCTGACATGAAAACATACAAAATAATCCAGTTGGATTAGGTGAGAGGCCACCTGTATCCACCCAAAGAATTTTTTAGGAATCAGACAACCCCAGAAGTGTATAACTCACAATTAAAAAGTAGTACAAAAAAACGTGTTGAATAAAAAATAGACACGAGGAGCCAGTTGGAATAGGTGGGTGGCCACCAATATCCACCTGGATCAATCCTCCCCCCTTAGGAAGCAATGGTCTCCATTGCATTGAGTTCCCCCATCAGGTGAGGAAACTTGTGCTGGATTTGGCCCCGGGTGAGCCACTTGCCTTGGTGTAGGAGTTTCCCTGCCTTGACAACCTAATAAAGCTGGATTCATGTCCACTATCTGATCTGTGTGTCCACTATCTGATCAGTGTATGCTTTTTCCATGCAGTCAGGGCTTATCTCTATTGGTGTCATTTGTTTGAAGATCTCAGAGGTGTCCAATAATGGTGGAAAATATGGTTGAAGGAGGTCCACATTGAATACTAGACGCAGACCAAGAAAGGGTGGAGTGTTGAGATCAAAATAATTTCTACCGATAGCCTTGGTGATAGTGTAAGGCCCATAACAAAGTGGGCAAAGCTTCCGATGGAGCCCAGTGAGACGTTCCTTCTGCAAATGTAACTAGAATTTTTCGCCAACCTAAAACTGGTGTGGTACCCTGTGTTTATTATGGAGCTACTTGCAGGGATTATTTTAGGGGATAAATTTCTCTCATGGGATAATTTTCCATGGTTTTTCCAAAAACGAGATTCGTTATTTTAAAAATGATTCGCCCCAATTCTATAGGATAAAATTATTTTACCTTAAAAATCGCCAAAATTTTATAAAAACTATATAAAATCCTTAGAAATTTGAATATTTTTACAAAAATATCACCAATCATTTATAGTTGGCATATGAAGGATTAGTAAGATTCGCCAAGGTTTCTACATTTTAAAATGAATTTCCATCCTTAAAATCATCCCTAGCTTCTTGTACTTAGCATTGGATTTATACAAAATCTCCTCGACCTGTTGGCGGATGTGTTGAATCCTCTCAATGAATCTGGTGGCTTTGTCGATCGTAGACTAATCAGGGGAAGAGTTTGTATGTGTGGTGGAAAGAGGAAGTGCAACATCAATGGGTCCGAAGGGTTGGAATCCCAGACCCACCTGAAATGGGCTATGGCAAGTGGAACTATGGAGAGCCATGTTGTAACTGTGTTGGACATATGGGAGACTCTCGCCCCATGTACGGGGATGCTTAGAATTGTACATGCGCAAGATGTGCACAGTCATCCAATTGACAACCTCGGTTTGGCCATTGGTTTGGGGGTCGAAAGAAGTGGATTTTGTGAGCTTGGTGTCCAACAAAGACCAGAGACTCGACCAAAATGTGTTGAGGAACCTACTGTCTCGGTCGAAAATGATGGTTTGTGGTATCCCAAAGTGAACCCAAACTCGTTCGAATAATATCTTGGCAGTATCTACCGATGTGACATTCTTCTTACAGGCTGTGAGGATGGCTATCTTCGAAAACCAATCAACGACCACAAACACACAGTCATTTCCGTGCTTGGTGGATGAAAAAACAGACATGTAATCCATGGAGATGGATTCCCACGTATTCTTGGGAATAGGAAGAGGGGTGTATAATCCTTGCTTCTTGATGGTTGGTTTGGAAATGGCACAGGAAGTGCAAGATTTGATATACTTGTTGACGTCTTGTCAAATTTTTGGCCAATAAAAATGTTTCTAAAGAATGGTCACTATTTTCTCAATGCCAAAATGTCCTACCACCCGACTGTAGTGGACTTCTGTTGGAGTCTAAATATGTCCTAAAAACAACCTTAGTTTAACATTAATTTATCAACCTGGAGATTCGTCTTTTATCTCAAGAATATCGGCAAAGTCTATGCAGGTAGCCTAAAATGGTGTAGCTAAACCAAATCCGAGTTCATCAACAATCAAGTTCCTCAAACGTTCACCAAAGATTCTAAGAACTAAATGGAATTGAAATCTGATTACTAAGATGTTGTGAAGTGGAAAGGAACTAATTAATCTATTGAACTCACTTAACTAGAAAGCAGTAATTGAATCTAACTAAGGACTTTGCAAAATTAACTATCAATTATGAATTCTGATTACTGGAAAGGAAATGACAAATTACTCTATCTATGGAAAGAAACAACAATTATAATCTAATCGGAAGAGATGACTAATGTAACTTTTACCGAAGGGAACAACTATTGTAACTTTGACCGAAAGGAACAACTATTGTAACTTTAACCGAAAGGAACAACAATCGTAAATCTAAGGAAAAGGAACAGCACAAATGAAAATGTGAGGAACTATCAAGCAATAACTTCAGAAATGGAAATTATAACAATAATCATTAATAACTAATCGAAATGTCTGTATTCTATACACAAACAATCAGCAAATCATTAACACACTTATGCATTTATCCTTGGCTATTGTAAAAGAGATCTGAATCACAAAATGGAAATCAAACTTCGAACTAATACAATTACAGAATGAGACAGTAGCTCCTTCAGACTGGGCCCTCGGTCTTCAGAAGTACTGCTACGAGAAACTCAGAGCACATAAATGATAAAAAAACTCAAAACTTTCATTGATTCCATGGCTGGTAAAACATTTACAAAAACTGCTTACGCAGAACAATTCTGAATCTAATTACTTGAATGCGTTTTCCCCCCCCATTTTTCTGGATCTATTACCCCCTTATATATTACAATAGTTTGGGTAAATCAAGCTATCCTGAGGATCGAAAGATCCTCAGGATTTCTTTACTATTATAAAATTACAATATAGCAAATGCATTATCTTCAAACTGCTTTGCGCCTAAAAAGTCTTCAACCTCCAATAGCTTGCGCATAACCAAAATCTCTTTGGTTATCTTTGACAGTTATTTGTCCAATTCTACGACAAAATCAAACCATTCCAATCGTAATTTAGAATCTATTTAATAAAACTTTAATAACAAATCTAAGAGACATATTAATCATATTCTATCCTGTCTATCCCTAACTATCTAAAAAATCAATCAAAATCATATCATGAACTGTGGGAAAAAGGAAGATATTTATACCTTTTTCGTAACCCAACATACCCCCCAGCTTACCTTCTTGCATGTCCTCATGCAATCTATACTCTTTCATGTAAACCAGTTATACTGTAGGGAGGAAAAGTTGGTTCACCAGGTCTCCTAAAACCATGGTTTCTTTTGATTTCATCAAAAGCGTCGTCCTGTCTCTTTTTCTTAATTTGATAACCCTTCTGGTAAACTTCTGGAGGAAACCAGAGGAGAGGGGGGTTATACCTGCATCCCATCCAAGTAGGTCCTTCCTCCTGGAGTAGTCTAGCATATCTTTCTACTATAAAGGTTGCTGCAAAGAAATTCCTAAATCCAAAGGGCTCTCTACTTTTAACCTCATCGGAGGATACATCCCATCTTAGCTTGGAAGCAACAAGAGCTTCTTCCTTTAATTCTCCAAAATATGTGATACCTGAGCGGATGAAATGTAAATGGATAGGAGCCAATGAGTCCACAACCCCTGCCCTTTTCATGAAGGTCTTGTGTTGCATGATGGCTGGGAAGGATTTTGGAGGCTCTCCTCTAATCCAGAGATCTAAACCAATTTCTCTATTTATGAACATTTTGTGAGCCTTACCCCATCTAACCTGGTTTCTAGTAAAGGACAGTAATGCCTGGAACTGTATGTCCCCTATGAAGAGGATAGGGTTGTCTCCTCTAACTTCATCCAAAATGAGATTATGGAAATATAATTCACACAGAAGGTATTGTACCTTCTCTTCCTGATCTCTGAAACATGAAATAAATTCTGGAACAGTGGCAAATGAAATGGGTTTACCTACTCTGATGGCATTTACTCTCAACAATAGATACCGTTCCATCAAGAATAAAACATAATTAGTGGCAGGGGCTCTGCAATTGATGGCATCAGAGTAGACATCACATATGTGTTTGATTTGCTCCAAAGCTTCTTCTAATTGGGTTTGCACCTTTTTGGTCTTCTCTTGGGCTCTAGTAAGCGCAGCATAAGTKTCATCCTCTGTTGTTGTCGTGTCCTTCAATTCTTTAACAACCCTTTGATATTCAATCCTAGTTACCATTTCATGTTGGTGTTGGACCAATGCTTGWCRTGCTTGTGTAAGTTTTGCTTTTAGCCGATCGATGATGACACTCTRTGCTTGAGATTGAGATGCTTGGTATTCTTCCATAGCACTCATCTCTTCCCTGGATTGAATCAATGCTTGTTGGGCTTGTCCCAATTCTTCTTTTAGCTTATGAATGATGGCACCCTGTGCCCGAGATTGGGATGTTTGATATTCATTCATTTCTTCTCTAGAGCGAATTAATGCTTGTTGGGTCTGTGCAAGCTCTGCTTCCAGTCTATTCATGATAATACTCTATTCCTGGGACTGCTCTGTTATCATCAGTAATTCGCCTCTATTTTGAGTCAGGGTTTGTTGCGACTGCAGTAGTTCTTCCTCTAGTCTTCTAATAGTAGCATTTTTCTCAAAAAGTTGAGTTGTTTCCTCTAAAATCTGAGTATCTGTTTGTATCTTAGTATCAACCATCTCTTGTGTTTCTACAGGAATTACATCTTCATCCTGAACTACTTCTTCTTCTACCATTAATTCCTTAGGATCTATCT
>JASDQU010361536.1:0-11753 GCA_032191745.1 Picea mariana | reverse complement strand
TGTTCCCATGTGGTTTTCCCTCTTTCCTCACTTTTATTCACTGTTCATTAGTTTCATTTTACATGAGTACCTAATATGGCCTAGTAGTCGGGACTCATTTTTTACTCCATAGTGATGTTCAGGGTGTTTGTTGGAGAAATTTCTATTTTCGGCACACTAGTTCAGTGGGAGTAACACTAGTTCAGTGGGAGTTAACTGGCTAGTTTTATTTTATGCTTTATAATCTTAGACCATCACTATTATGCATGCATTCCTAATTATAGGATTTCATTGCCTATATGAGTGAATATCACTCACTCATTGCTAAGATCAAAATATACATTGATTCTCATTCTTCATTGTGTATCTCTCTTCCTTTTCTTGATACACTTTGTTTGTGTATGATTTAGCTAGGTCTCATGTGCAGGTTTCCATGAAACACTGACATCTTTCACACAGAGATTAATTCGGGTTCTGATACCACTTGATGCAGACCCCCACCCACTCCTAAGGCCTGCATGACCTCTTGGTCTAGGACTGTTCAAATTTGAGAGCTGAAACAGCTCACAGGATCCTTTTGAGCCCTCAAACTCACTACACGGGCCTTAAAATACCCTTTCCCAAATGAAAAATCCACTTTTTGGGGGTCCCCGAGCACTAGCAAAGCCTTCCTAGGAACCATGGTCCAAACCTCTATTCTTCGCAGAATTCATGACTTTGGAGCTATCCCACTTCGAAAATATCAATAGAACAAACCTCCAATCCTTTCTAACACCTAATTAATGGAGCGTCAAACTACAGTAGGCATCAATAGCTCACAACATCTGCACAAATATATGACTGGGATGGATTTCGAGAGTTTGGGCTTGGACAAGTCCACCTTCTCCAACTCACAACACTCCCGGAGTGTCGAACTCCAAAGTATATCAGACGAATCACAAGAGCGTCGAACTATCTTATATCTCCAAATATAAGATGATGCTCAAAATCTGTACAACCCTATAGATAATTAAGACGATTTCAATATTCAATGGCCTTATGTGATGGCTCTTTCCTAAAAACATTAAAATCTTTAATTTGCAATTATTTCAAAACAAAAAAGATGTGCTCTCCTTGGGATCAAAACTGATTTGAACTGTGTGCAATGGGTGTTGAGTTGTCCTCCACTTGGCCTCTTCAATTCATGATGATGATGCTCCTACATCATTTTCCTAGGCAATGAATTGACAACCATATTCATAGGATGAGGAAAATTCAAGTTGATTCTCATAGATGGAAGGATTAGAACACTTCCTGGTGTTCTTCACATCCCAGGATTGGCCATAAATTTGATTTTTGTAAGCGAAATGGATGATGCAGAGATAAAAATAGCATTTGAAAAAGAAACTTAAAGGATGGTTCGATAAGAAATGGTTTTTCTTAAGGGAGTTTGGATTGGAACTCTTTATAAGCTGCAAGGAAGCACTATTAGTGATAGGTGTAATAGTTCCATTGTTCCAGATATTGGATCATAAGAAGAAAAAACGCCTACAATCTCTCGAGAAAAGGTTATGCTGCGGCATCAAAGACTGGGGAATATCATAGATAAGGTTCTTTGACTACTACATGGTAAATACATGGCTGAAGGTATGTCTAACTTCTCTCTGAATTTTGATTTATGTGAACATTGTGTATATGGGAAGCAAAATCGGGTAAGATTCCCTTCTGGTGCAATGAGGGAAGAAGAAATTTTATAGCTACTGCACAGTGATGTGTTTGGACCTATGACAGTTCCATCATTTGGAAAATATGTGTACTGTGTCTCATTTATAGATGAATTCTAGAGGAATACTTGGATATATTTCCTCAAGAAGAAATCTGAAGTCTTTGACAAGTTTAAATAGTTTAAGGCTCTTGTTGAGAATCAAACAGAGAAAATAATTAAGGTGTTGAGGATGGATAATGGTGGAGAGTTCTACAGAAATGAATTTGAATAATTCTATAATAAATGGTCTATAGAAAGGAAGAATAATACTCCTTATACACCCCAATAGAATGGAGTTTCAGAAAGGATGAACATGATGTTGATGTAAAAATAAAGGTGCAAGCTCATATGTGCCAAGTTAGGGAAAGAATTCTAGGCAGAGGCAGTGTGTACTTCATGTTATCTGGTCAATCGATCACCCTCATCACCACTGGATGAAAAGACTACACATGAGGTATGGACTAGTAAGAAACCCTCCCTCCCACATCTCAATGTGTTTGGCTATGAGGTATATGTTCATGTTCCAAAGGAAAACAAAAGAAAGCTAGACAAGAAGGCTGAAAAGTGTATCTTTATTGGGTATAAAGATGGTCTCAAAGGTTACAATCTTTGGAACCCATAAACTAAGAAGGTTGTGTATAGACGAGATGTGGTGTTTAGATAAATGAAATATGTTGTCAAACAAGAATTCCTACCAAGTAAGGAAGAACCAGAGAAAACAGATTTTGAGTCAAAGGATGATGAATTAGACTCTACAAAAGAATAGGAATTGAAAGAAGAATATCCTCATACTCGAGTATTGAGGAGATAGGTGTAGGAAAAAGGGATACCGGAAAGGTATAATCCACCTCACTTCCGTTCAAATCTTTATCTGTCTATTACTGATGATGTTCCTAGAACCATTAGGGAGCATTAGATTCAGAGGATGGAAAACTCTGGAAAAAGCCCATGTCTTACAGAAATATTCTCTTGTGGAAAGGTGAACTTTCTCTTGGAGTACAGGCCCCTCTACCAAGACAAAAAACTACATTTAGACACTACCATTCATATAGATTCATTTTATCCATCGAAACTGAGAGAAGGAAGGGAAGTATGATGTACCTCACTTACAATGTTTGTCCAAGATGTTCCAATCCACGAGTTCCGAAAAGTACCTGCAATGGACAACAAGAAACAAATAAATATCTCCTACTCTAATGGATTAGATAAAATCAATCGATCTATGAATATTAAGACAAGCATAGAAAAGAACATGTAAACACATACTTGAAGGAAATAGGCCAAGTATATTAATGAGAACTTCAAAAGGAAAATTACAATCTTCATATGATGTTGCAGTAGTGTCTCCAATTCCTCCTCGTCCAACCCTTGCTCGAAAGATCCAAAATCAAAATAACAATGATTTGTTGATTTTTTCCTCCTTTTTTCACCATGAGAATGCCTCCATTTATAGGCTTTGAGAGGCTCAACCACCTTGGGTATATTTGTAATTAGTTGAGGGTATGGCTCCAATAGTTTTGATATCTCCCTTAGATGCAGCCTAGGTCAGGGATGATTTTAAGGATGGAAATTTATTTTAAAATGTAGAAACGTTAGCGAATCTTACTAATCCTTCATATGCCAACTATAAATGTTTGGTGATATTTTTGTAAAAATATTCAAATTTCTAAGGATTTTATATAGTTTGTATAAAATTTTGGTGATTTTTAAGGTAAAATAATTTTATCCTATAGAATTTGGGTGAGTCATTTTTAGAATGGTGAATATTTTTTTGGGAAAAACCATGGAAATGTATCCCATGAGTGAAATTTATCCCCTAAAATCATCCCTGGCCTAGAGGTTAGATTCAAGACAAACCAACTTGATTCATCCACAGTTGTCTTCAGAAGAAAATAGGATTTCTTCCAAGATTTCCTCAACCAACTCGGAGATCCCTTAGAATGGGAAACAGAGCGCTACAACGCTCCTTGTGATATGGACAAAGAGCACTAGCACTCCCTATATATGAGTAGGGGAGCGTTGATCTTTCCAAAAATTTCCAATATGAGAAATTCCCATAGAAAATTATTTGTTTCGACTGTCAGATGATTATTATTCTTCTTCTAACATGTTTTATAGGTTGTATCAATTTTTTTCATGTTTTTTTTCATGATGCGACATTTACAGAAATAGAATGTGACACTTATGACACTTGCGACAAAAGTGTGATACTTATGATACTTGAGACAATGAGAATGTAACATTGTCGAAGTGTGGAATTTTGATGTGTAACAAATTGCCCCCCAAAGTGTGAAGTCAGGAGATGAAAGATGATGGTTGAAACACTTTGTAGATTCTTTGAAGCAAGCATATGGATTCGTGGAACCTGGTAGAAGTTGCACAAAACCATCAAACAATGTTAATATGTGTTCCATTCCTGAGGAAGTCATACCTATGCTCATACTATAAGTGACTCAAAGTATGGCCGCCAATAAATACACTGCGGATCTATGATGATATTGACTAAGGGTATGGCCACTAGAGATACAATGTGGATCAATACCTCTATGACATGAACTGATCGTAACATAGCCACAAACCAATACAATGTGGATCTATGCAACAAAAGATATATTAGCATGCTCAAATGACTTCCTTCGCATCCTGGACAGAGAAGATAATAGAGTGAATGCTCAACCTAGGGTCTTCATTCCATTCCTGATGTAGTACGAATCTTATCCATGTGAATAATGTTTTTGATGTCAAACATGGTAGAAACCACTTGATTACTGGTCATTGAGGTATACCGTTAACAAGTGTGAGATAAATCACCATTGATGTCGATGATTTTCAAGATACTTTTTAAAGTAGAGTGCAACGAATGTAAAAAATAAGTTGAATTCAAACATTCGTGAAATCAATCAATTAGGGGTCATTGATGAATACCCACTGTCGAATGCGAGGAGGCCCGCCATTGAGGAATGTAGGTCCCAATTTTCTGATGTGTTCCTAAGTCTATGTCTTGGATAATTTATTGAAGTCGATAGGAAAAGACTCGTCGAAAGAGGGAATTTATGTATCCCCCTTCAGTCGACACAAAACTTATCTCAAGAAAGTGATAAGATATAGCAGATTAACATGGAATGACACGGGTATGGAAACTGGTAATTTTGTAGATGGCTGAATTTTGAGGTGGAAACTTCCCTTGAACACTGAGGCACAGTGTAAGACTTGGTAGCATAAACACCGAGTGAACCAAAACATAATGCAGTGATTGCTGAGCAATTCTTTGGATGGGTCAAAGGAGTGGGAAGACTCATAGGATTGGTTTAGTGCAGAGGTTTTAATGGATTATCCAAGTGTTCAGTGTAGGGGTTAAAACAAGTGTCATTTTCAAAGGTGACTGCAAGAGATTCTTAAAAAGTTTTCAATAAACTTGAACCACTTCCTTAAATTCTTTCCCCCGTCCAGATAGATGAGTACCTCTTTTTAATTTAATAAGCTTGAGGAGGATAACACATGCTCGATATAACTAACCTTTGGTAAGTTCCTCTTCTTTTATTTAACAAACTGGAAGAACTAAGGGTTCGTCCCTAGATGGGCCTTTCAGTGTGTAATTTATTGTGTCCATAAAAGAAAAAATCAGTGGTTTTTCATGTTTAGAGAGTCTGAAAAGAACTTAAAGGTGACTCGAGGGTTTTCCTTTTTCGTAATTTTAGTCTCCGAGGTCGGAAAAAAAGATAAAATATTACTCAAAAGACGCCATTTCAAACCTTTTAACGAGTATTAAAGGAAGAAATATCACTTAGCAATATTTTTATGTTTAAAGAGTCTGAAAAGAGCTTAAAGGAAAATCTAAGGGGTTTCTTTTTTGTATAACCTTTACGAGTCCGAAAAAGTGATAAAAGTATACTCGGTCACATTCTCATGTATTTATGAGAACGAGAAAGAACAAAGACTAAGATCATTGGCATTACACATTCATCAAAGAATCTCTGCTCAAATTCCTAGATAATCAAGTTGTTTTGGGAAAAAGATATTAGTAGCTTCTCAAAAAATGACAAAAAACCCAAAAATAAACTTTATAAAATGTGAAAAGGAGGAAAAATGACCAAATTTGAACATATCAAATATAAAATTACGGAAAGAAATTATTTTCACCTTTGTTTTACTATTCTCCTTTCTCTTTGATTTTTTTCCTCTTTGGAGTGTTTTTTTGGGCATTGATTGCGAGAGCTGTGGGCGACCATTTTCAAAACCGTCAAGATCAGGTTGGTTATTTCCTCTTCCTCATTCATTTACATTTTTTTTATTGAATTTTAGCCTTTAATTTATGTTCTTATGCTCCTTAGGAAGCCATAGAGCACCGAACGAGATTGACGCTCCCTCAAGTAATCAAGGGAAGCATCGATCGTGATTTCAACGCCCTGGTATGTGCGTTTAGGGAGTGCTAGTGCTATGTTATCTCTTTTTAAGGAGCACTAGGTGCAAATATTTAAAAACAAAAATAGGCTAGAAAAAGGGAAATTGTTTCTTTAAAATCTTAGCTAATGATGATTAATTCATGAATTTGTAGGTTTTCCTCATAGCTAATCATGATTGAATGGAAAAAATGCAAACATGAATTTGATGATATTGCTGCTTTACAAGACCCTCAAGCGAGGGCAGACTTAAGGAATTGCATCTTGCTTAAGTAATTCAAACTCCAAAATATGAGGAAAGAAGTTCTTTTACTCGAATATTTGATTGGATTATGGGATAATGATGAGCAATCATTCTGAATAGGACCACACGTGCTCGGTATCGAAATGGATGATGTGTTCTTCTTTACGGGGCTCTCGAGGAGAGGAGTGCATATTCTTATGTCTGGACATCGGGCCACTCCATTACCAACAAAAGCATATGTTGCTTGGTAGGAGGGAGGATTGTCATAAAAGATATGATGGATTCATCTCTCTAATCTATCCTATTTTCTATCACAAAACTGGTAGGAAGCACTAGCTCCCATATCTCTTCTAAGTCCCAGATATCTTATGCCATTCAGTACTTGGAGCCTAGGCTATTCAACTCAAGTGTATGGTTTTTAAGGAACATTAAGGAGAAGATCCAAATGTTGAACGGGAAGACAGAAATAGTTTGGGTATGGATCCTTCTTGGTCTCATTTTTCCTAGAGTGGGTTCCACAGATGCAACCGCATATTGTATTGATAGCACACCCTGCGACTAAGCCCTGTATGGAGAAGTGGACTAGTCTTTCTCCTAGTTTGGGGAATGAACCCTCGACCTTTCAATTTACTGTTGAATTCTTTGCATGGTGGAGGAGGTAGCTGGTGGTGATCGAGGATTTTCCATATGTTGGGGTGGAATTCAGGGGTAGTGCAGATTTAGTTCTTCCCGAGGGTACACAATGGGATGTATCAGGTACGAAATATCATAACCTTGTAACAATATTTTCCTGGTTTTTATATGTTTTTGTTTATAGGACGAGGGATGTAAATCAATTTTTTTTCATCATGCAAACATAGGTGCATCACGTCCAACAGATATTCAAGCACTAGGACATCATAGGGATGCTCAGGTGGTGGAAGAGCATGAAATCATAGTAGGAGGACTCTGAGATATGGAGAGGAACCTATGTGGTTTGACCATGGCCATTCCTTCAATGAGGATGCAATATGTACCCCTACACCTTCATAGGCATATAGTTTGCATCCATGAAGGTCTCACTCATTTGCTATGACGAGTGGCGAGAATGGTAGTGTACTATGTTGAGCACAATGTGCTGCAGGAGATGAGTAGAGTCTCCAGACACTTTTAGTCTTTATAATTGTTCTATGGGAATAAAAATCCAATTTTTTTCCCTGCTATGTACTTTTGGACGGTGTAGTTTGACAAAAAACGTTTTCTATCAAGATTATATATAAACAAGTTTTGCGGTGGCTACTTATGTTGTATTTTGTTTTATGTGATGTTTTTATTCATATGATTTATGTCCCAAATGTTTATCTATGCGCAATATACCAATCTAACATATAATTTGCTAACGAATCTGTAATCAAATTGAGTTCTCTTTATTTATTACTATATTCTAGAAATTCAAAAGATCTTTCGCGACAGTGAGCCCTTAGATGGAGACGTAGTAAAATTGGATTACGAACAGTGTACTCATGATTTAGTTGAAGGACCATGAGTTGAGAATCAAGGTAGATAACCATTTGATATATACCTATATAAGAGGATTGGGTTAAAATTCCTATGATGTCATGATATTCCACAATGTTATTGGTCGCAGATCCGAGGCAAATTCCTCCCGAACTCACTAACTCACCAGAGTGGTAAACAACCTACGATGTAGAAGCGATATTCTGGGTATCTTGACTAGCGCCATCCACAAACCCAAAATATATGGGAAAGGATGATTTGATCTACGCATTCAATCACAAATAAAAGTATAAGCAACTTCGGAAAAAATCATGCACACAAAATAAAAGACACACCATGTCAAAAGTATATAGTACAATAATGTACAAAACGCACATGCGAGATATTCTATGCATAGTAATTCTTGAGGTAAATCCCATTTCGGGGCTCACTGAGAGATATTCCATCGTATATACTAACTTGTATGTTCCTCTATGTAACAGGCGTTTTATGATGTATGGCCCGTGCCACATGGGTTCTAACTTTTCTTCCCCCAGTTTGTCATGATCTTGATCATAGACTAGGACTAGATCTCCTTCTACGAAAGCACGAGGTTGGATGGACCTATCATATTATTTTTTTATGCATTTCTGATATGTCTCATTGATGAGAGACGCATCATGACAGGTTTCATCCATCTTGGTTATATATAAAAGTCATTCCTCTTCAGCAGAAGTACGGGGTAGGAGTTCTATGGTGAGTTTCAAAGAGGGAATCTCACATTCAATTGGTTTCACCACTTCTATCTTGTATACCAACTAGAAGGGTTTAAATCCAGTGGCAGTTTTAACTGAAGTTCAATAATCCCAGAGTGCGAAGAAGAGATTAAAATGAAAAGAGGTTTTTTTCACTCCCACGATGCATTGAAGCATGGTTTTCAGGTCTTTGTTGATGTCTTCAACTTGTCCATTTTCCCGAGGATAGTAAGGGGATGAATTTTCATGGTGAAAACCTAACTTGGTGTGCAATTCACCCATCATCTAGTTCTGGAAATGGGATCCATGGTTAGTTACAATATCTTGAGGGATACCGAATCGAGCGATGATATGATTTAACAAAAAAAGTGTTGTAGTTCATCCATCATTAAGGAATGTAGGCATAGCCTCATCCCATTTAGAAAAATAATCGATGACAACAATGATATAACCATGCCCCTGGTTGAGGTAGGCTTACATTGCATGAAATTGATACCCTATTTGGTAAAGGTGTCGACAATGACAATGGGATGAAGTGGAGCAGGGTGCGTACGTGTTTTTTCTGAAAGATCTGACAGGGTGGGCATTTTTTAACGACCTCAATGAAATCTTTGAATATGGAAGGAAAAAAATAACTGACACGTAAAAAAAATTGGGTTATAGCCATCCCATAAAGATGACCTCCACAAGATCCAAGGTGACAGTCATTTAAAAATTGTTCATCCTCTTCATGGGTTAAGCAATGTTGTAAGATAGTATCAATTCCATTGCGGTACAAGCTGTCGCCAGTGATAAGGTAGCACTTTGAATGGTGTCTAATGTGACATCGTTCATCACATGAAATGATAGGCTGAAAGCGTGTTGGGTTTGCAGATAGAGAAGAATGTCTCCATACCATGGATCATACGTACTAATGAGGAACAGGGTTTCATAGGGAAGGAAATCACTACGCTCAGTATTCTCATCAGTATGGGGAAGATCAAAAATTAATTCTACAAAAACCAACAATTTTTTATCCTTGGATTTGGAAAACGCGAGATTGAATTCTTGGAGAATGATAATCCATTTCGAATATTTAACCCCAAGTACTTGATGAGTCAATATGTGGTACATGGGGTTCGATTCTACAATGATTGTGGTAGTGCATAACGGAATATAGTGGCAAAATATTTGGACACAAATAACTACTACCAAATCCAACTTTTTGACATGTGAATATCGGAGTTTGGGACCTGATAGACTCTTACTCAAATAGTAGATCACATGTTCGGTGTCATCATCATATTCTTGTACCAACACCATAGAAATAGTGGAAGTAGAGGCAGCCAAATAAAGGATATGATCTTTTGAATAATTTGGTGGATGAAAAAGCGGTGTATTCGTTAAAGCATGCTTAAGATCATCAAAAGAGTGCTTAGCAGTTGCATCCCAAATGAAATGGGCATCTTTCTACAACAATCTCATAGATCCTTTAGTGATTTGGGCGTAATTGAAAATAAAACAACGAAGAAAGTTTTCCTTCCCTTGCAAACTTTGCAGTTGGGTAAGGTTGTTGGGAGAGGGTAAAGCAATAATGGCTTTGAATTTTAAGGGATCCACCCTAATCCCATATTTGGAAACTACGAAACTGAGGAGTCTCCCTGATTCAACAACGAAAATGAATTTGTAGGGGTTCAAATGTATGTTGTAAAACCTGCATTGAAGAAATATGGCTCATAAGTGACCAATATTGATCCGAATGGATTTTGCATCCTCAAGTTATATGATCCAAACGATACAATGGTTATGGGTAAAATTCACTCTTCACATACTCAGCTTTTTACGATATTAATCCTTTTATATCGCTTGCCACACATGGTGTATTACACTATGTTAACATAGGAGATATGGGAACGTTGCAATGCGTTTTTTTTTTAAAAAAGGGTTTAAACTATGCAAAATTCATTGCTGTACTATGCAAAATTCATTGCTGTGAAATTGTGCACGGTTTATACCGTTTTGAAGGATGATTTTCGTGGCAATGAGAAACACATCCGTGTACAAGTTCATCGCCTCGTTTTGGCAGAGTTTTCGGCGGGGTATCCTCCAGTTCAGCTGGGAAAACCTCCCACTTAACTGATCATTAATGAGTATGGTTATTATAACAGAGATTTGGCCGCGACAGGGGTGTTTTTGCTGCTAAATAGCTCGGCTGGGAATGAAAATATAGGTATAATTATGTTAAGAAAATAACCACAGCATCATTCCCGTTTTTCCATAACTCAGAGCATCTTTTCTGTTGATTGAAACATTATTATACTGAGAGGCTGTGTGCTATAAAGGGGAATTCAGCCTGCGTGCAACAGGGGAGAGTTTTTGGAAACATTTTATGCTGTTGCATTATAGGGTCAACTACGTTCTGTTTTCCAACTGTTGAAAGCTTTGTAAATTCCAGAACTTGTAGTTTTGGGGACGCTGCACAGTATTCCTGTTTCATAGTCTGCTGGAGATTGTTCCTGTAAACCATTGTACCATTTTCGAAGATTTAATTGGATCGGTACCCATTGGAGAGGGACCCGGAGACGTAGCCCAGTGAAGGGGGTGAACTCAGTTAACAAATCCAGCATTCGTGACTCTCTTTTCTGCTGTGTTTTTTTCACTCTGTTCGTGTTTTCATTTTGTTGTTATCTTCATTCTATTTCAGTATCACAGTTTCATATTACAGTAGATATTTACATGTAAAATGTTTCATATACATGCTGAGCATTCGTATGTCTTTTTAAAGCACTAAAAGTTAGATCTTATGGATCAAATTAATGGTGTCAGAGCTGGTTTACTGTAGTGCAAGATTGTGAATGCTTACCAGGTCAAAATCTCAGCTCGGTGAAGGAGAATTAGTTGAAGGTGAACCTGAGACTGGTTCAAGGAAAACATTCCCAAAAGCCATGTCTTCTCCACGAGGGGAAGAAGGACATGGGGAACGGGAGAAATCTGTTCTCATTGAAACAGAGTTTCTAGAGGCCTTTATCAGCATGAAAAATATGGTGGAAATGCTTTTTGAAGAACGTGCAGAAAAGAAGAAGAAGGAAGATGAAACTTCTTCCAAAGATGCAGAAGTAAAGGGCGAAGAGAAGGGTAAAGGCGTAGGTGATGGTGATCTTAATGACGCTAATAAA
>JASDQU010361535.1:0-11753 GCA_032191745.1 Picea mariana | reverse complement strand
ATGAACGGTGCGGGAGACGGTGCAGGAGATAGCCGGGTGTGACCTGTATTAACGGGTAAGGCAGAAAATGAACGGGTTCCTTAGAGGAGCGGGTTCCATAAACTCATATATAACTACTATCTTTCATAATCAATCCTATATCCCGATATGTCCTCAGAGGAACGGGTTCCTTAAGACAAGATTGCAGGGGAGAGGATGGAGACTTTTTCCCACAGAGGATACTATTTCCCACGGCTACGTTGGGCCCAGCTTCCTTAAGAAATAAATCTCCTTTCTGTAAGGTTACGTCACCTTCAGGATGTCCCTCCTTACGGGAGCGTCAGGATGTCCCTCCTTAACCAATCAATATTCTTCCTTAGAGATTGGGCGTGAACGAGACTTATTTATGATAAAAAATTTGCCTTCCTTGCTCTCCTCTCCCGAGCGGTCGAGCAATAAACTGAAAATCCATTTCACCAAGTACAAGGTCTCTTTTATGATAACCAGCTCAACAAATCTTTCTTGGTAGGCCAAAAACCCTTTAAATTTGCACATCATACCTCCCGATGCGATATTTAGCTTGGTATAGGGGAGGCCTCATTATAGACTTTCAGTGGGGTATAAATTCTGTTATGGAAACGCAAAACATGGGAATCTTAGCTAAAGAATGAGTTGGCAAATGAACCGAGATATCTGGCAATCTTAAGAGAATTTGCTATTTCGATATACTACTTAAAATGCTGACCGTGGAAATGCAAAGGAATGACATCTGAAATTAGAGTTTGTAAAATGATGACCGTGGAAAGGCAAAGGAATGACATCTGAAATTAGAGTTTGAGTTTGGGTAGCTAAGCAGGCCTCCAATGATCACCACGATCTGAGGACATTGCAATATGAACAAAAGGAATTCGAACAGTTGAGCCCGGGATTGCAGGCCTAGCCAAAGTAAAGCATTAGAGGCTGGCAGATATGAAGATCACCACGATATGAGGACATTGCAATATGATCAAAAGGAATTCGAACAGTTGAGCCAGGGATTGCAGGCCTAGCCAAAGTAAAGCATTAGAGGCTGGCAGATATGAAGGTCAGTATATATTTCATGATATTTTATTAATAATATATTAATGCAAGCATTAGAGGCTGGCAGATATGAAGGTCAGTATATATTTCATGATATTTTATTAATAATATATTAATGCATTATTAATGTAATTTTAAGTTTTTTAATAACAATGTTATAATTTACTAAATTTTATTTTTCATTTTTTATTTTTTTAACTTTTATTGATAATTAATTTAAAGTGTATCTTTTTTATTATTTAATTTAATGTCAAGTATTAATTCCTTCATACTATTTTTTATTTTTTTAACTTTTATTGATAATTAATTTAAAGTGTATCTCTTTTATTATTTAATTTAATGTCAAGTATTAATTCCTTCATATTATATGATAAACAAAAATTATACCTTAAGAAAATTGAGATCCCTCTCAATGTTTGATAGCTCCAAGTTTAATATAGTTTAACATAGATTTACGCTGGTTTAATTTTTTAGATGTTGTATGTAGTTATATATTTTTTATTTAAGTTTTTTTTGTTGTTGTCATGTAATACAACAATATATATAAAGCTAGCATTTTTCAAGAAAAAGGGTGCGAAAGAAAAGAGGCCACCACCAAGGGGGCATTTAACAGCTATCCTCTTGAAATCCACAGAACCAAAAACTAATGCAGGGTGCAAGGTCTGTGTCCTACACCCTGCATGAGTGTCCTTTCTCCATTCCTGGAGTTGTGAAAGTGCCCTTTCAGAAAACCATACTCTGAAAGCCGTAGTTGTTTCCATGTTCCAGGTGACAGAAAACATTCTTCTATCAAATATAGGTAAATACGGATTTATACTAATTGCACCAAAGATACACAATGATATTAAGGGAAGCACTGTTTTTTTATGTAATGGAATGTCAAAAAAAATAATGGATTCAACCCAAATTTTGTGAATTCAATTCCGTCTTCACAAATAATGACCATGAAGAAAATATTCCTAGAAGATCTGTGCAAATGCTTCGACAGGCATATTACAGAAACTCAAGGCATATACTGCCAATGAATATACTCTCATGTTGAATGAGCAGTTCCAACCCAAAATAGTGATTATTTGATCATGTGTCTCTGTTCTAATTCAATGTCAAGTACTAAGCCTCTTCCATAGGCAATCATTCACAAGCTACACAATCATATGTATATCACTCCAGTTAAAATGAAGTGATACACATCTGCCTTTGTAAAAGAGGTTAAACTGCTATTTAGACTCACCTACAGCTCTCCAACAGTCATCCCAAAACCAAACTTGTAATCTTTCTTCCAATGATCAATCTGCATTTGAAATACAGTCTCAGCTAACAATTAGAAAAAACAAAAATCGTTATAAATGAAAATCAACACTCAGGCATTAGTAATAATGAATGACAACTGCTCAAGCTCACCTCTGCAGAAAGAACAAAATTCACTCCCATATTCAATCTTTCTTCCAGATAAGCAGCTACACACCCATTTGTATCAATCCTTCCCCTCAGCCGGCACTGTACATCAAAGCCCCAAAAGAAAGCAGATTTGTAATGCCAACTCAGCCTTCTCAATTGATTTTATAAATAAAATATCATATTTTCTATGATTCAAAGTTACAGTACAAACGCAATTATTGAAAGATTCTTCTTTCTCAAATAGATTTTCATAGTCCTAAGAAATGGATGTGAAAAGCATGAACTCATTTGTGCAATTTTTGGCATCTTGAAGTTTAAAAACCGGGACTGTTTCCTAGTTGATCGAAGAAATAACCTTGAAAAAACCCAAGATATTTTCGCTCAAGCAAGGAAAAAGGAAAAGAAAAGAAAACTCCATTAGTAATACCTGCCGAAGTAGGTAATCATAACCAACACTAGCTGTTGAATCTCTTGACATGTGATTGTACATGAAATCAGATGCCAGTGACACCTGCAGATTCACAAAATGGTCACATATAAGCTCAAGAGACATTCAAGTTAATACTGGAAACAGAAGTATCCAATTCATATGTTGCTTCTAACACCCAACATACTACCTTTTCGGAGACTTTCTGCACATAACTCAATGAAACTATCCCAGTGCTTGCAAATTGTCCAATGGCAATCTGTGATGAAAGAGTTCAATCCACAGTTCAGCAAAAGCTTATCAGTTATAAAACACCTCATGAATGCTTAATTAAATCAACATTGTCATAAATTATACTATTAGCATCAGGATAGTTCAAACCAAAAACTCACAAATTGTCAGTCACTATGCAAGAAGAAAGACACATACAGGATGTATTTTTGCATTTCGAAGTAAACACTTCGAGATTCTTAAGTGACCAACCCTTCATTTGAAGGACTGACCAGGACCTTATTGGGTGGGTTGACATTTCAGGACCAACCCTATGCTACACTCGCACTGAAAGGAATTCCTGGAGATCGGGAAAAGGTTGTTCAAAGTAAAAACCGAGGTTAAAGACTTGAACAAGAACCCCAGGAATGGTAACTCAAGTTAAGGGTAAGTAAACAGACAGGATAAGTAATCGGGTCCTTTCCATCATATACACATTTACGTGAGGGCTCTTCTGGCCCACAAGTGTGTATAGCAGCCCATTAATCAGCAATGTCATGATCTTGCTATAGTCAAAAAGCTTCATGTCTGGAAATGCTAATAGATGTTGATTGGACAACCACCAACTGACAAAGCTGTGTCTTCTCTTTCTCATCTCTCTATACTACATCAGTGAAGCACAAAAATATCAGCACAGCTTCAGACTAAGCCTGTAATTGTGATAGGGTATCAAGAAAAAGAATGAAATGAATAAATCCTGTACATTTTGCTTTGAAGCAAAAGTCGCATACTCTTCACATTGTACTCCTGATTGTTTGCTTGGAGCGACTTCGCAGATGTACTTTTGTTCAAGAGATTTAAAAAAACAAAAACTAGTCACTCTACTTATATTAGACAGAAAGGCACCCACAAAGATACTAAAACAGATCCATACTATTGTACACAGTTTTAGTTTATAAATCTATGGAAATCTGACTGTTGTATATGGTCTCTACGTTAATAAAAGTTAATTTATTAATACAAAGAGGATAAAGCATATAAACAATAATTGGGACAACGTGAACTTGTTAGATTTCATAATGAACATCATCAGGCATTGTCACATGGATATGCTAACACATATGGACAACAGATTTATTGTTAGCTTTCCCATGCTGGCCATCTAGCAGGCAAGAAAGCTTATAATCCTTAACTTAATTTTGCTTATTCATGTTTTTCCCAAAATGAAACATTTATGCTTAATAAATGCATGCTTATGATTTGTGCAGAATTGGAAATCAAGACAGACAGCTTTACAGTTTTTATTACCCTAAGAATTCTTTGAAATAGAAAGCACTGATTCAAGAGAGAAGAAACATTATTGGATTTCACTTGTCACTAAATCATTACAAACATTATATGAGGCAGAAATTATGTGCTTGCCTTGTCTGTAACTCTTGTAACAGATGCAAAAAGTAATGTTCTTACATTCAGATACTTTGTGTGATTCAGATACATTCAGATACATTCATAGAATTCAGATACATTCAGATACTCTCATAGAATGAACTAGCATTTAATGCTAAGCCTATCTATATTATTTCAGTAACATTACATTTTACATAACAGGTTTCCTCGTCTTATAGGCATCTCATATAATAACTATTAATTTTATGCATAAAATTTCACAATATTAATACATGCTTGGAAGCTTTTTTCACAAACATATGAAAGAATATTTGCAGAAAATATGACAAAAATGTTGAAACACCACGATCATCCATGGCAATACTTCAAAAGTATTTGCAATAAATACTTCCAAGGGATGTTCAAGAGATGGCTCTTCACCATATCTCTCTCTCAAAAAACATGACCTAAAATGTGGTATCTGATATCTATACATAGTTATCTCCAATCCAAAGGTCAATAAATTTGGATATAGTGTACAGATGGCCAGTAGTAGCACTATAAGCATTCATGTACTGGCATGGTTTGCATGTATCATTGTGTGATACAGACAGCATTTCAATTGTTATTGAACGACGTATATTACACAGTTCTCAAATTATATCCACTAAAAGAAAAAGGAAATAACAGTCCTAAACCGAATGTATGAACCTCAATAAAGCAGAAGCTCTATTCTTTTGGGGTGACGATAGGTAATAGAAGTTAGAACTTGTTGACAAAAGTGGAGTAATCAAAGAACTGGCAGTTTTATAATTTGCAAATTCCATCCAACTAAAATTCTAAATTATTCAGACACCATACATGAGGACGTGCTTGTCATAAGGATATGCTAACTTGTATGGACAAAGCATTTATTGTTGGCTTTTTCATGATAAGAAAGCTTTTAATCCATAATTTAATTTTGGTTCTTCATGTTTTTCACGGAATGAAATATTTATGCTTAAGAAACGCATGCTTAAGATATCTGGATTCTGCAGAGCTGGAAGAAAAGGCAGACTTCTTTAGAGTTTTTATCACCCTAAGAATTCTCTGAAATAGAAAGCAGTGATTTAGAAAAAAAACATTATTGTATTTAACTTGTTACTGAATCATTACAAACATAATATGAGGCAGCAATTATGAGCTTGCCTTGTCTGTAACTGTTATCACAGTTGCAAACAGTAATGTTCTTACATTCAGATACTTTCTCTAATTACTCTCATTAAATCAACTAACATTTAATGCTACCTATATTATTTCAGTAACATTACAGTTTACATAATAGGATTCTGTGTCTTATACGCATCCCATCCAATAACTACTAATTTTATGCATAAAATTTTACAATATCAATACATGCTTGGATGCTCTTTTAACAAATATATGAAAGAATGTTAGAAGAAAATATGACAAAAACACCCCAATCATCAATGGCAATACCTCAAAAAGATTTGCAATAAATAGTTCAAAGAATGTTCAAGATATGTCTCTTTACCATCTCTCTCACTCAAAAGACATGACCTAAAATGTGGCGTCTAATATCTATACATAGTTATCTCAAAACCAGAGGTTAATAAATGGAATATTGTGGACAGATGGCCAGTGGTAGCATTATAAGCATTCATGAACAATTGGCATGTTTTGCATGTATCATTGTCTGATACAAACAGCAATTCAATTGTTATTGAACCACGTATATTACACAATTCTCAAATTATATCCATTGATAGAAAAAGGAAAGGAAATGACGGCCTAAACTGAACATGTGAACTTGAATAAAGCAGAAGCCCTATTCTTTTGGGTTGATGATAGGTAATACAAGTTAGAACTTGTTGTCAAGTGGAGTAATCAAGGAACAGGCAATTTAACAATTTGGAAATTCCATCCAACTCACAATCAAAGTTATCCGTAGACACCACATGAGAGGACATGTACATTAATACCTTGGTACACTCTCTATTGCTTGTTTGATTTTCTTTTTACATTTTTCAGTGAGGCCCATAATGGGAAGGAAGGGTTGAAAATGAAAAGGGCTTTGAACAGGCAATATCATACTAGCACTAAAACTGTAGTTTTGAAGCAGCACAGGACGAAAACAAGATGGCATTCATGAAAGCATTTCCATAACAATGTGCAAAAAGTAAGGCCATGTAAGTTGGAACAAACCATCTTATCAGTGTTGTATCGAGCTGCAAAACCAACCCCTGATTTCCTTTGATGTCCCAGCCAAAAGATTTCACCTCCAAGTGATAAGTGTGGAGAGACACTCTGCAAAATAATGAATTGCTTAGAACAAAAGTAGAGTATGAGGCATGTTTCATTGAGGGAAACCAGTCTATCTATGACAATAGGGTCAGATTATGTTCAAAACGATAGCACTGTTCACCTCACAAAAATATCAGGCAAAGATTCAATTCCCTTATATGTAGAAAAACTGAAACTAAACAAATTCACACAAGTGCCTCAACTAACTTAAAAGTGTTCAAGAACATGACAAGCAAGCACTAGTAAACAAGCCATGACCATTTGCATCATTAAGTCTACATGCAATCTCCAGAGAAAGACAGTAGGAATATACGGTATTCTAGATGCATGCGAATTGCAGTAGTCACTGTAATTACCATCAGAGCACTAAAGAAAATAGACAATATGGTAACATCCTACTATGAAGCTCTATATGTCCTCTATAAAATTATCTTTTACATGAAGGATAAAAAATTCACTTTGAACGCCAATATCAAAAAGAGACTAACTAGAAAAGAAAACATTAGAAAGCATTATTCTTTATTGAAGCATTTCCACACCTCTTATATCATCCCCATGTTGGAAGCTATTAGTGGTAAAAAGATTCAATAGCACAAGAAAAGCACAACCCATAATATGTTTTACCTTCAACGGCAAGGAAAATCAGTGCCTTTAGTTGGACGAAAAGCATGAAATACAAGAAAACTACTTTCCAAAAGTTACTATTAGTATGTCCAGTGTTGCATGGGTGTGGCTGGGTGCAAGTGCGGTTGTGGGAGTGGTGCATTGCAATCAGAGTGAACATTTTAAGCTACAAATGCAGCAGTATGCCAGTTTTCCTTGGCAAACAAGGAGGTTCTCAGGATGTGGATACAGCAGGTAAAAGTGTGGGGAAAATAGAAGGACCCATTTAACTTTGAGTATGCCTCAGCAATCTATCAATATCGAACAGCAACAAACTGAGCTTTCTAACACTCATCACACAGACTTAATCTAAGTTCAAAGGAATATAATTTCTAAACTGCAATTAACCTGTTTTACAGCTATGTGAAATGCCGGAGATTCATTAATGAGATGTGTTGAGTCAAGTGTTTCAGAGTGAAACAAAGAAATCTGCAACACTAATGTTACACCACCAATACATGATCAATACAACCGTGCAAGTTTGCATCCTTAGTGGAAACAGACAATGAATAGTCAAGCAAAATAGCCCAATAGATCATTTGATGTTACTATGGTTGCAAGAGTAGCAATAAACATCAGTTGCCACATAATGTAGTTGGAAACCAATGCCAAAACACTGGAAGATGAGGGTAGTTGTTGCAATCCAGGGTGATTGGTTGCATACATAGAAACTGTAATGAGATAGTGCTGAAAAAAAAACAGCAGAATGTCAATTACAGCAAATTGAGAATGGGCAGCCAAGTTGTAACCACAACTAGAAATAAAGGCAAGTTGTGAGTTGTAACCATAACAAATGATGAGCAAAACTAACCAAATTGTAATAACAAGGGAAAGTTGACTGTTGTAGCCATAACTAGCCAAAAATTCTACAACATAATCAAATTGTCAAATTACAAAATATCTATAACAAATGATGAGCAAAACTAACCAAATTGTAATAATTGTTAATTTTTTTTGTAGCAGCAGGTGGTGTCTGCTCATGCCTATGGGTCCTAGGCATAGAGTGGACTTTAAACTTACCCAAATCAGCCTAAGTATGACTTAGGAAACCCAGCAAAATATGCCTTTCGTTAGTGGATTGTGGGGCCCTGTCATGGGGGGCACTCAGCCTTAGTGCTGAGTGGAGCCCTGCCTTGAGCAGTGAACCCCTTTAGTGCTGTGTGGGGTCCAGAGAGAGGAGGCGCCTCAATCTGGACCCTTCAAGCTGTTTCTGGGCATGAATCCCAAGGCAACAAGTGAGGGTGGCTGGGTGTAAAGGGGCTGAGGGTGCTGGGCATTCTCATTCTTCATGTTGAGAGGAGGACAGAAGAGGCGCTAGAGGCTGTGGAAGAGGTGTAGTGCTGCTGTGAGAGAGCTCAAGTCTTGGCTTTGTTGAACAGCAAGCTCAGGGCCATTTCTGGGCATACCTGGCAGCACGAAGAGGACTGCACAGGACAGCAAAGTGTTGCTGTGAGCAGGGTCCTGTAACAGCAGCAAAAAGGGGACTGTTTGTGTCCATACAGCTTCAGCACAGAGGGCAGAAACAGGGCCTAAGTTGCAGCAGTTTAGAGGATCATTTCAGAGACCATTCAGCAGCCATCTAAGGAGGAAATCAGGGCCGTACAGCAGCAGCCTTGAACAGCTGAGTCTGCTGGGCCATACACTCAAGAAGTGGAGCATTTATGGGCTGTAAGAAATTGTATATTTCTGATGTAATTATTTTACCTCTGAAGCCTCTAATAAAAGCCCTCATTTGCTATTTTTCCCCACACTGGGGTTTCCAGGGTATCTACTGTGTTATTGTGTGTGTTTGGTTTTATTTCTTCCGCTGTGCATGCATGTATACTCAGCTGGTGTAATCTTAGCATAGATCAGATTTAAATTTCTGAGTTGAAATTAATTTCTGGATTAAAATCTATTGGCTAGATTATCTTAGTTTGTTGGGTATTAAAAGTTTTACATGGTATCAAAGCTGTGCCTCTAATTAGCACACAGGTCACAGGTTCAAGTCTTAGGAATACTTCTGCAGTTTTTTTTCTATAGATTACAGCAACCCAGAATCAGAGTTTTCATGGCTACCAGCGTGAGGTATGAGGATAGGCTTGAGGGGGCCTCAAACTATCTTCAGTGGAAGGTCAGAATTACAGCTGTGCTCAAGGAGAACAAGTTGTGGACCTATGTCAGCACAACAGTTCCTGCAACAGTCCATAATCCTATTGCCTTGGACCTCCATGAGGTGAAAGAAGCCAGGTCATAGAGGATTCTACTGGATGGTGTCAAGGACCATCTTATTCCACATCTGGCTGAGAAGAAAACAGCGAAAGAAATGTGGGAGGTGTTGACCATGTTATATCAGAGTGACAACCAAAACCATAGGATGGCTCTTAGGGACAAAAGATGCATGCCACCAAGATGACAAGGGGTGAAGGAGTGACATCCTACCTCACTAGGCTAACAAAAGTCAGAGATGAGCTAGCAGCAGTGGGTGATATTGTTCTTGAAGAAGAGTTGGTACACATAGCCTTGAATGGCTTTGGCTAACAGTGGGATGTATTTGTCAAGTGTATAGTGGGCAGAGAGAAGATGTCCACTTGGGACAGGATGTGGGAAGACTTTACACAAGAAGAGATTCAGGAGGGGTCTCAACATGGAGAGCAGAAAAAGAAATCTGAAGATTTGGAGAACCTTGCTTTGGCATCAAAGAGCAAGGGGAAGAGCAAGAAGAGTTCAGCTGAAGGAACTTCTTCAAAACAGGGCAGCAAGAAGAAGTTTGACACCACCAAAGTCAAATGCTTTGCTTGCCATCACCTTGGGCATTTTGCCAACCAATGTCCCAACAAGAAGAAGGGCAAACCCAAGAAGCAAATGGCTGCTACAGCTGATATGGATGCATTTGCAGCCAGATTTGAAGATGAATTTCCACTCTAAGCATGCCTATCTACCTCCATGGTCACTAGTACATGGTACATTAACAGTGGTGCTTCATGCCACATGACAGGGATGTGTGAGTACTTCAGCAGCTTGAGGGAGTGGAACCGTGAGGTTTCAGAGAGAGTCTGGTAAGCCTTTGTCAATTAATGATGTTTTATTTGTTCCTAGTTTGACTAAAAATCTGATTTCCATTTCTGCCTTAGAAGATAAGGGATATGTGGTCACTTTCCGGGATGGAAGAGTATTCATACATCCCAAGGGCTCCAACACTATCATGGGAAAAGAGTTGTGACTCGTGAGTAAGGAAGGAAAAACTGTACAAGCTGCAGTTTGAACCAACATGTGCATTGGTTAGTAGCAATAGCAGTGGCCGAGATTTGGGGGAGCTTTGGCATAGGAGGATGGTTCATTTACATCATGGAGCACTCAAGTTGACTGGGCTTCCAGAGTTCAATTTTGATCAGCACAGTGTGAGCAAAGTGTGTGCTTTGGGCAAGTACGCCAAGATCCTAGCAGTGGCAGTAGATCCTAGCAGTGGCAGTAGGTCCAAAGGGATTTTGGACTTGATCCATTCGGATGCCTGTAGGCCCATGTCAACAGTGTCTATTGGAGGGTTCAGCTACTATTTATCATTTATTGATGATTATTCCAGGAAGACCTAGATCTATTTTATGAAGACCAAGGATGAGGTCTTCAACCGGTTCCAAGAGTTCAAAGCTCTTGTGGAGAACCAGACAAGCAGAAAGATCAAGGTACTCAGATCAAACAATGGAGACGAGTATACCTCGTGTGCCTTCAAGGAGTTTTGTGCAGATTACAAGATTAAGAGGAAGTTGACTGTGATGTATAACCCGCAGCAGAATGGAGTCTCAGAGAAGAAGAACAAGTCGATAGTTGGGGCAGCAAAGGCTATGCTGTATGATCAGGACTTGCCCATATTTCTATGGGCTGAGGCATGCAACACTACAGTCTATCTGCAGAACAGGAGTTTGCATAAGGTATTGGGGAGGATGACCCCTGAGGAGGCCTTCACGAGGAAGAGACCAGAGATTGGTCATATACGCATCTTCAGGTGCTTGGTCTATTGCCATGTTCCGACAGAGAGGACCAAGCTCGAACCTACTACAGAGAAGGGCATCCTTGTTGGTTACAGTGAGACCTCCAAGGCCTATAGGGTCTACATTCCTCCACTAAGGAGGACAGTGGTTAGGAGGGACGTTAGTGTTAGATTTTGGGTAATATTGTAGCACGGTAATTTCTTTTAAAATTTTCAGTACTTAAACAATTTAAATCTGTCATTTAAACAAAGTTAGAACATCGAGCAAGAAGCTCTGTGAAGAACAGCCATGCACATATACAAGTAACCTTTGTTCTAACATGAATTCAAACTTAGATC
>JASDQU010361527.1:0-11753 GCA_032191745.1 Picea mariana | reverse complement strand
AAGTGGATTTCACCGCTCCCTAAGTCAAGATTCTATGTTTGTTTGCAGCTTTGGAAAGTTATATTTCACACCTATTCCAAAGCCCTACAACTAATCTAATGTAGGTTTGGTACCAGAAAATATAAAAATGTCTAATCAATTTTTATAAGTGCTTTGTTTTTAAGGTTGTTGTTACTCAAGAGGAAAATGGTGTGGACAATATGGTGTTTTGACCGACTCGAAAGTTATGAAAAGATATGAAGATTAAATCTATGCTATGAGAAGGAGAAAACATTTATCGTTCCCGCATGCACAATGTCCCAAAATTTACTAAACTCATCAATATCAAGATTTTCAAGAAATGAGACAAATAGACTGTACACCAATACACGATTCACGACCTCCAATCTAATGCAAAGAAAGAAATAAGATTTTTGTTTCAAAGATAGATAAAAGCAATAGCAAATCACTTCAAAACAAAAACAAGCCAAACAAAGTTTCTCTTTTACCCTGAGTTATTCAAAAAAGAGAAGTGTTCTTTTCACTAAACAATTCTAAAGAAAAACAAGGCTTTGTAACTGAAAGACACTCAAAGGAAGAGATCGAATATTTCAAAAGAAAACAAAGAAAAGATGGCTAAAAGTAGCTCAAAAAATATCAAGTAGACTGTAAACAAATCATAATCAAACCCAAAAATTCACCCCAAAACCAAATCCAAGGTCTGGGTAGGGAAAACCACCAAATACAAATTCTTTCACAATTTTCGCAAGCTGGAAGACTAGCACAGTGCGGAAATCACTGATTTCCATGGGCCAGATATGGGTAGGACACGGCGTTTCCACGCTGGTCTAAATAGGTAGGGTGCAAAAATCCTAAGTCATTGCACTGTCCCTCAAAGTAGGGTGCGAAAATCCTCCAAAATCGAAAAAATAAAAATTAAGAAGGTTTTCCAGTGAATTTTAACAGTCAAAGAGTCAAGTTGGATCTCCTAGTGACTCAGAAAACAGAAACCAAGCAATCAAAGAAAGAAAACAAGGACAACTAGGAAAACATTCGTTTCCCCAGCCGAGTCACCAATTTTGTTATCGGGTAAATCAGTGAATGCGGACATAGACTAATCCCCCTAAATCCACCTAGATCTAGAAAAAAAAACGACAGGACATGGCGCTTTCCCTAGGCTCTAATCATCAAATTTACTACCGAACAAAAGATGATAGACATACCTTTAAACGTTGCTTCCTTATGTCATTTTTGTTCCTGTTTCTCTCCAGTGCTCTTGTGATATTGATCCTACAGTGAGACACAAACTGACCAAAGTGAAAGCAGTAGAAGTATATTCAATGACAACCTATGCATATGATCAAGGAATTATGCAATAAAATAGAGATAATTCTATGAGAAAGAAGCATTCCAGTGTATCATATTAATAATAGGAAGAGATATTACAACCGGATGCCTTGATGTCGTAAGGTTCCTTCCAATAGTTCCTTGCTTCCCACACACTCCTTGCTCCAAGGATTATGAGACCATGGATCTGATAGATACTCACAATCTATCTTGACAAAGCAAAAGCTCAAAGCCACTCTAACCAAGCTAATAATCTCAAGCCAAATTCAACTCAATCAAGTTCTAGCTCAATCCAACTCAATCAAGTTTAATCCCAAGCCAAGCTAACTTTCTCCATGAGAGATCCTCTCCTTTTATAAGCTGGAGAGGATAAGATGAGGAGGTTAGGATGATCCCACTAAATCATGAAAGCGAGTAATATCCAAACCATTCGGAGGCCACCTCACCATAGAAGCTTCTCTTTCTAGAACCATCGAGAAAATGATTATTTTTTCCACATACGAAGGCTTCCATGACCTGGCTATAGTGCAGCCTGCGGAAATTCCGCACCCTCGCTTCAGTGCATCCTACAGAAATTAGGCATTTCCGCACCCTAGCTATGGTGCAACCTGCAAAAATCCTCCAAAATAGGGTTTTTACGGAGGAAAACACAACTTCTTCTCTTAGGGAAAGTTCTTCTCCCTTCTTTCTTTAGGAATTTAGGCCACTAACCCTTTTGAAGGAAAAGGATAGGTTTACATCATTAATGGTCATAAGGTTGATGAAAATAATGTGTAACACTAAGCTTTTCCCTTGCATGTGGTATTGATTTCTCTCTCCCATCTGTTGATGATCTCTTTTCCCTTTGGATCAACCTGCGTGAGAAACGTACCCTTGGATTCTCTGGCCTCTTGCTCCATCCTTGTAATCCTCCAGGCACTTGTTAGAGGTTATTTCCCCTGGGAGCCTCTCTTGCTATGGGTTTTATTCATTTGTACCATCTTGGCTTGTTTGTGGTGATCTTTGCCTTGGGTTCTTCTCCTGTTCCTATTCGTCCCATCCTTGTATGTAAGATGGCCTCTGTAATTGCTTCTTTCTGGTCTGTGGCTATTCCTCGTGTCTCTTCTCTTATGGGATTTCCTCGGTTGTGAGCTCATCCTAGAAATCATGGACCACTCATAAAGTTGTGCCTTCTGGACTTTTTTCACTGATTCGTTATGTGTGCTCTTGAGAGCCCTGCCGTAATCTCTATGTCAATCCTTTGCTCTGCACTCTGTACAAAAATCATTTCCACTCTCTATATATGTACTTGGGTGAGGTGTACCCATACTTGACCATGGAAAACCCTTTTGTCTTTCGTCCTTTGCCGCCTGCTGATTATATTTTTTGTTTTCCCACGGACAACCCCTTGTACTTCTTCCTATTGACAGGATCGTGGTGTCGTACCTCCTCTTATTGTGTGACCTGGATATGCATTGTAAATCATGTTTGAGTGGTGGGATATCAGATTCTTCCGGGATCCTACGTGCCCTTCAGCTATTCTTGTGCTTCCATCCTCGATGTGGTCGTCCATACTTCGGTTGTCGCCATAGTCTTTTGTTGCTAGTTAGGTGCAGTCTGTTCAAAACTGACCATTCAGGATGTTACTCCAGATAGTGTCCAATTCTAGTCCTTCCTTGTCGACCCCCTCATTAGAGATTCTATTTGCCAGACCATTTGTTGACCTACGTACCCAGTGCAACTCCACTGTGATCCCCATCTGCAAGTGCTCCTGAATTTTTTGTAGGGAATGTGCCAAGCGCCAGTGCCTCTGAATTTTTCCCACTCTGGTATCGTTTTGGAGTCTCCTTACTATGTTGATAACCAACATGGAATCTCCTTCCACTATGGCGTTTTTCATCCTTTCCCGACTTATAATCTCGAGGTCGGTCTCTAGGGCTCCAAATTCCGCGGAGTTGTTGGTTGAGTTTCCCAGACTCACAGCATGCAACCGAATGATATTTCCTTCACTGTCCCTAATGACTCCTCCCATTCATGTTCATCCTGGGTTACCTTTTGACACCCCATCGAAATTCATCTTGAGGGAGCCTATTGGTGGTGGTTTCTAGTTTCTCTCACCTACTTGGAGTTGCAGTGGTCGTCTTACCTGATTGGGGTTGCGTCCATCTTTCAGGTGAAAGGATTCTAAGATTCGAGAGTCCTTGTCTGTGAGTTGCGCTCTTCCTGTTTGGAAGTTGCAGCTTTGCACCGTTTCTCTTGTCATGGAGATTATTGTTTCCTTGATCTTCCCTTCCAGCCAACTTTCATTCCTGAAGATGCACTGGTTCCTTTCCTTCCATATTGCCGATATGATCATTCCCGGGATGAGGGTCCAATAGAGATTCACCTCTTCATTTTCACTGTAGTTCTCTTTCCAGATATTAATAGTTTCATATATGTTACCTCAGATCCTATTGGACTATCGGAAGATACCTGCCGCCCAATGCCAAGTTAGAATTCGGTTGTGGAGTATTAACCATTGTAAATTTTTTATTTTTGGCTAATGGAGGCTGTTCTAAAGCTTATCGCATTGTTGTGTTGGGTATTCTTGGTCCTGGTCTACGATATAGTGTCGGAATTCTTTTAGGTTGAATTCCATGTCGTCTTATTTTACCCATCTCATCTGGTCATTTCCTTCAGTGACTGCAATTTTCCATCTCCCCAATTCCTCCTCCACCTCTTTTACTGTTGTTGCAGTTTGGTCTCTATTCTGTGGAGTGAGAGTGTCCCAAATTCTCCATTTTTTGCGATTTGTTTCTTGTTTCCAGTAATTGTAGACTCTGGTTTTACCTTGCACGATCATTTCCTGTTGGATTTCCTCCCTATCTGGTTTCTCCATTCTAGGTTCTTATTACCAGGCGTCCTCCTAGAATCTGGTTGTTCTGTTGTTCCTTACTTCCAAAAAGCTATGTGTCTGAATCCAGGCTTTGTTCCACCAGGCTAGGTTCTATATGGATGAACCTTCCCTGGTGCCTCTGAAGTGGATTATGTCCTGGTCGCGTATGTCCGGGGCATACTTTTCCTTCCATAGGTTTTCCCATGGTGTAATAGTCACTTTGACCCAGTGCCACCAGAGTTTCATCCCGTAGGCATCATTGGTCACTTGTGAGTCTTGTAACCCCAAGCCTCCTTTTCTTTTTGGTTTACGGACCTTCTCCCAAGCCACTAGGGCCCATGTTTTATTTGTTTCCGCTCCTCGCCACAAGAAGTCCCTTTGGATGGTTCTTATTTTTTGTAGTATCCCCTCGGGGGTTGGGAAAACGGACATCATAAAGGTTGGAATTGCTTGCAAAACAGACTTGGTTAGAGTAAGTCTTCCGGCTAGGTTGAGGGATATGTACATCCAATTTTTCACCCACTCCTGTAACTTGTTGATTATTCCTTCCCAGGTTGACATTTTGTAAACTTTGTCTGTTAGGGGAATTCCCAAGTACTTAGTTCAGATTTATTTGCGTTTAAAGCCGAGAATGTTGGCCAAATTTCTTTGAATTGCAAGGTCGGTATTGAAGAAGAAGATCATAGATTTGGAATGGTTGATCTCTACACTCGAGGCTTCCCCAAACTCTTCTAGGATTCGTTTGTAGGCTTTTGCCTCCTTGACTGTGGGTATGCCATGAAGTAAAGTGTCATCCATGAACTGTTGGTGTGTGGAAGTAGGGAAATTTTCGAAAGGTTTGATACATGTTATTTCACATGTTGCAGTTTCTCTTTTTATGCTTCGACTAAGACCTTCCATCATCAGAATGAACATGAAGGGGGACAATGGGTCTCCTTATCTGATGCCTCTCGTGGGCCAATTTTTTGTTGTAAGGGCTCCATTTATTAGTAATGAGTAGCTTGTTGTGGATACTAGGATGACTATCTAGCTGATCCAGTGTTGGGTGAATCCAAAGGCTTTCAAAGTCTTGACCATATAGTGCCAGCTAATTTTATCATAATCTTTTGCGAGGTCCAGTTGTATTATCATTCCCCCTCTCTTCTGAAGCTTCAGGGTGTGGATAAACTCATGGGCATGGATGATATTGTCCATTATTTGCCTTCCTTCCATGAAGCATGCCCATTCTTGTGAGACTAGTGTGGGTAGGAGGGGTTTCAATCTATTTTCTATAAATTTGGATATTATCTTAAAAACACATTGCACAACGCTATAGGTTTGTAACATTCAGGGGTTTTGGCTTCATTTTCTTTGGGGATTAGCGTAATAATTGTAGCATTTAGCGCTTTTAGAATGGAGGCTAACCTTCTAGAGTCTTCCACTACCCTATAAATGTCGTATTTGACAATTTCTCAGCGGGCTTTGAAGAAATCCATTGTGAAGCCATCTGGATCTGGGGCTTTCCCATTAGGCATTTCCTGGAGAATTTCGTCAATTTCCTCCTTAGAAATGGGTTTGTTTAGGTTTTTATTTTGTTCCTCGGTGACCAGGCAGGGGATATGTTGGGTTATCCTTTGTATGGCCTCTGTTTTGTCTTGATTGGGTTCCTGGGCTATCCCGTGGAAGTGGTTTACCACAGTAGTTTCGATCTCCTTATGTGACTCTTTCTCTATTCCATCCTGGTCCTTAATCTTCAGGATTTTGTTATGGGCTCTTCTGGCCATGGTAGTTCTATGAAAAAAATTGGTGTTTTGTTCTCCTTCCCTTAGCCATCTGATACAGAACTTTTGTCGCCAAAGTGTTTCTTCCTGCTGGCATCGAGCTTCCCATTCCTGGGTTATCTGGATCTCTTCCTTTTTTCAATCCTCCGTATAGCCCTCTGATATGAAGGCTTCATGGAGTTTTTTCATTTTGTCTTCTATGTTGTTTTTCTCTTGGTTTATATTCCCAAAATTGTCCTTGTTCCACTCCTTGATCTTATGTTTGATGCACTTTAGTTTCTTATAGAGTTTGAACATCCTTGTCCCTTTCTCTAGTTTCTCCTCCCGCCACCACTGGTTGATTCTTTCCTTGAAAGTTGGGTGTTTGATCCAGAATTTCTCAAATCTGAAGGGTCTATTCTTTGGTGTGGTTTGGAAGCCTGCTTCCAGCTGCACTGGCCAGTGATCAGATCCCCCCTAGGGCAGGATGTTGCAATCTAAGGTTAGCCCCTGCATAATGATTGACTCTGATACAAGGAATCTGTCGATTCTTGTTGCTACCTGATACTGGTTCATCTGTTTATTCTTCCAGGTAAAATGGCCATTATTAGTTTTGAGGTCTACCATCTCCGATGTGTCTATGAACTTTGAGAATTCTTCTGCATCCCTATCTAATATTCTTGTACCTCCTTTTTTCTCCACATGTGATGTGATGATGTTGAAGTCCCCTGCCAGGATCCACCAGAGGTCGTTGGATCGGGTTTTAAGGTCTTCTAGGTCTCGTATCATTCCTCTCTTTTCCTCTGACACCTGGGGCCCATACACATTAGTGCATAGAATCACCTCTGTGTTTCCAATGATTTGCATGTGAACCGTAAGGTTGTTCCTGGTCACTTCAGCTGCTATTAGGCTCAGTACTTGTGGGTTCCACAAGGTGAGAATACCTCCTGCCATTTGGTGGCCCTCGATAGCCACCATCTTGTACTTGCACCATTGTTGTTTAATGATTGCCTCCATTCTATCTGTAGTGCATTTTGTCTCTTGAATGAAACAAAGATCCGGTTGTTCCTACTTTAGTCTATTTCTAAGGATTCTCTGCTTTCTCGGGTTGTTTAGGCCTCTTATATTCCAAGTTATAACCTTCATTTAAACATGTGGGGGGGAGTTGGGGAAGAGTTTCTTGATCTTACCCGATTTTATCAGTAGTGCTCCAAGCTCTTGTAGGGCTATGCTATTTGATTTTTTGCCTTTTTTCCTCCTCGTCTACTTTGGTGAGAGTTTTGGTTTGTGCCTCGCCGGCTTTGACTCCCAGGTGTCTTATCTCCCCGTGTGTGCGCTTTAGTCCTCTAGCTTTGGTTTCCTCCCTTAGGAGAAATAGGTACTGAATGCGGTCAAGTTGCTCTGTTGGTACGTTGTCTACTCCCTGTCTTTTCCATCGCTCAAGTATGTTCGAGAGATCTATCCCTTCCCTTTCCACAAGGTCTCTTAGATCAGAATCTTTTGTGCTTACTTCGCTTGGGGTCATTTCCGCATATCCCTCTGCTTCTTGCATAGGGCTGTTGTCGTCTCTGGTTTCTCCATCCATCGGATTTGTGCTACTCCCATGTTCCTTCTTGTTACTTAGCTGATTAGTGGGCTCATTTGTTGCTTGTTGTCTGACTTCTTGAGCTTTTGTCGAATCCTTTTCGTCTTCTTCCCATTTATTGGTTTCGTCCCATCCTTCCATTTTATTTCGGGTCTCCAGGTTATTTCCTGCTGGGGTTTACTCTTCTTTTTGTTTTCTTTTCTTCTGGGGTTCGATTTTATAAACCCATCCTCATCCTGTTGTGGTTTGGGGATTTTCTCTTCCTGTTTTTAATTAAGAGGGAATTCTCTGATCAGGTGTCCATGTTCATGGCATCTTCTGCATTTGAAGGGGATCTGTTCATAATCTATGTTTTGGATCCATTCCTCATCCCTGAATTCCAGACTTATGGCTTCTGGGAGTGCTCCCGACACACCCATCTCTATCCAGATTCTTGCGTATGATGTATATCTCCCTTTTAGGGTGGCTTCTGAGGTTTTCACATATATCCCTGGTTTGTTTCCTATTTCTTTGAAAGTAGAGGGAAACCAATAGTCTAATGGTAAGGAATAAAATCTCAGCCAGACAGGTACCTTTTTGAAAGTCTCTTTTTCTAGGGAGAAATTTTCCTTCCAGGGCCACATGTACAGTCCTGCTGAGGCATGGACATATGGCCCTCCCTCAAAGACTCTATCCCTGTCCTTCAGGTTCATGAATACTATTGTGAAGAATCCTTTCAAGCCCAGGTGGAGCTCCACTTCTCGGCTTGGCTTCCAGTGATATTTAATCTAGTTGCGCAACATTCTTTCTATCGGCCACAAACCCATGAAATTGCAGATTAGCGCATGCGTCTTTATCTGGTCCCTGTAGAGTTGCCTTTGCAGATCCTCCAGTATCACCTTGGGTATCATTGTTGTTTTGGGTTTGCACAGGTTGTGCTCTTCTGTCCCATTGGGCTTCGTTGTATCTTGCGCCTCACTCTGAGCTTCTCTGGCTTCTTCTCCCATGCACTTGCTTGTGCCCTGGTTCCTTTCCTGACCCTTTTCTGGGTCTGATCTCGAGGTGCCTGTCATTGGTGCCTTGAAAACTATGCCCCTTGGCCCTTTCCCCCTGTCCACTACTACATGTTTGTATGAGGGGGTTCCCTTACCCCCACCCATTTGGTGCTCATGTTGTCCTCTTCTATGGTCGTGACTACCAAACCCTAGCTTGCAGTTGCTCCAAACCCTCTTGTCATCATCTTCACTTGTAGTGAAAAATATAATTTTTTTCCTTCCTTTGAACCTATACCTTGACAAATCTAAGATGAATTAATTAATTCCACTACACTAATGGGCATGTCTTCTATGGAATGTCCATTCTCATCTGCACAAATGATGACTTCAACATCAGTTCCTCTATAAACTATGACACACATTCAAAGATCTACTTCCCTTAATTTTCCCTTAGCTCCACTACTTGGAGATCTTCTTTCACAATATCTATAAAAAATGTTTCTCCATGATACCCCAAGGAATCTATTCTTATTAACATTAGTTCCAATTTCAATAAATTCTTCTTCTTCAAGAGGTCACCTTCTTCCCTTGGAATTATTTGGTGTCTTTCCCTTGCTATAAAGGTTTTCTCCTTAGACAACATCTTTGCCTCTTTCTTTCCATTACCTCCTTGCACTACCTCTATGGTTTCTAACCTAGATATTGACACCCTTAAGTTCTCTATTGTTTGTTGCATACAAAACCTTATTTTGATGGTGCTGCTAGACTTTACTCTTCCTTTGAATCCCATCTCTACACTTACAATGTGTAGTCTTAGCTCTCTAAATTTGCAATTCTAGCCAAATTAGTAGGTGGAGTTGCCATTCTTTTTTGTTGGGTCCTCCCATTGAAATAATTTAAAATAATTCTCCACAACTATGATTAAGTTTCCTAAAATTGTTGTCTTTTCATGGCTTTCTTGAAAAATCCACCCAAAAACTTAATTTCTTGGAGCTACCTTCACTACTTGTAGATTTAAAAACTTCCCTTCAATATTCAAATGTGCTTTCAATACTCAAATATGCAATAACTTGTTCTCTACATAGAGAAATCATGACTCCCAAGGTCTTTACCTTTACCAACAATACATAGATTGTAATCTACCCACCACTTCTTCACCTCAAGGTGTAAGTTTCTACTTAATCTTTTGTACTTTCAACTTCTCAATAACATCTACCCAACCATTGGCTAGACTTAATCTTTCTCTATCCCAACAATTCTACCAAGTAAGACATTGAAGTTGTTTACCTTCTTATACTATGTACCCAATGCTGGTTTCCTCTTTATTGGAGTTATTATTTATACTAAGAATATTCTTACTTGAGTTAATGCAAGGATTAGTAATGCAAGGTTTAGTAGTTCAATAACACTCATAAAACATTCACCCGAGGAGCGAATAAACACATTCGCACTTAGGGTTTTCTCATAGATATCCAGACACTTGGAAGTAAATTGAAAACAACTTCGGAGCCCTCAGACCCTCACTTTGTGTACACAGCGTGGAAAATAAAATGGATTGCATGCATTTACAACGGACGACCAATATCACAGATTGACAACTAATTAACACTTCCATATAATAATTTGACACTGTTTAATTCCCGGTATCTTTCCAAAAGCTGGCCAACAAAAGTGAGCACACATAGCTAGAGGGTAATAAAAATAACAACCAAGAATTTGTTTTATTTATTAACCTGAAAATCACATTCGCCATTTCATGTTGTCTTTAACATCTGTTATAGCTACGCTGATTGCAACAAAACACAAATAGGCCAAAATCTCTTAAAGAAAAAACACCCACGCGTCTAAGCCTGAGTTGAGCTTACACATCAAACTTAAGGATCAATTTACTTGTTTTGCCACAATGGTTCTTCTTCTTGCTAGTTTTTTCTGTTAGAGTTAGGTAAATTTTAATAGAAAAAGGAGTGACATAGTCTCATCTATTTCTCTATATTTTCTCTTGCAGGTTTTTTTTCCAAAAAACTATTTATAAGGGTCTACCATAAAACAATTAAAAGGAGGGGAGAAAGATTTAAGAGTTCCTAATTTTACTCTTTTCCATAATCCTAATTAAAACAATTATGAAATAAATTGAAATTAAATTAAATATAAAATTTTAAAAACGTTGTCCATTAAACTTAATAATAAAATTAAAAAAATAACTTATACCATCAAATTTAAAAAATAACTGATACCATGAGAATATTATATTTCCACATCCATAAAAATCAATGAAAATATAATTAATAAAACAAAAATATATAGCGCAGGATATGTTAAAATCATATTAATTTAAAATAAAAATAATTTGCAGTATGATAATTTACAACTTATCCCTTTATTTCATAAAATCTAAATCATAACCTACTTTGAATCAGTTCGAAGAAATTACATCTACGAACACACAGTTGTGCAACGAATTTCTTCGGACTCTTGCCAACACTGAGCAGCGGTTAATCGTGACTTCCTTTCATCTGAAAGTAACTTCGTAAACCTGCTAAATCAATACAATATTAACTCTGAAACCAATTGACTTGAATCATAGCTCTCAGCGATTTATTGAATTCTGCATATTTAATGATAATTATAGACTATAGTCACCTAGTCAATGCAAGCCTGTTGGTCTCGGTGTTTTCTCCTCTCAGTTCCTCATAGTCGCCAGTCTCAATATTGAGAGTCGAAACAGGTTTGTCCAAAAGTGCAGTGCCTATCATTTTCAAGCCATTCAGATTCTCCTCCGTTGACAGATCAAATGAACTTCTATCATCTCCTAACTCGGGTTCCTGAACAAAATTATGCAGTCTGTTAGAGATGTCCAATATGGATGGTGTTCAACTTCAAACAAGAGCGAATTATCCAATCTGTAAAGAGGCACAACAGTGAATTATTTATAAGGTGCAGCAAAAGGACCTGGATTCTTAGATACGTATGCATGTTAAAAGCTTTGAGCAAGAAGGATTTGTGAATGTCCACCATATCTGTACTCGATTGCATTAAGATATCAATTAAAGGCGCTTTACCATCCTTGTTTAACCATCCAAATAAGCCCCATTTTGCAGTGTCGGTAGCCTTGTAACCGGCTATTTTTTGTCCTGTTCCAAGAGAAAGAACCAGACACTTGCTCCACTCGTTCTGTGGTGGATTTGTCATGCAGGTGAGACCTTCATTCATCAGATGGTTTATCGCAAGTGATGTCTGCAAAATTATTTTAGACAGCAGCAAATTAACTGCACAAT
>JASDQU010361525.1:0-11753 GCA_032191745.1 Picea mariana | reverse complement strand
TGTCAATGACTGACAAACCTATCATACTGAACCTTAACATGTCATTTATTCTCTTTGATATTCATAGAGGCATCTCGATGTTGTTCATCAAGACACTCTAGGTGCATAAGGCATTCTTCAAGATCGGATGTGTCAAGGAGGAGCTCAATTTCCAACTTGAGGGAAGGGATTTTGCATTCAATCAGAATAATCGACTCCACGCCATGTACTAACTGAAAAGGAGAAAAACTAGTGGAAGTATTTACTAAGGTTTGATATGCCCAAAGTGCAGGGTAAAGCATCAGATGCCAGTCATACTTATTATGGCTGACAGTTTTTTGCAAGATTGTCTTGAGAAATTTATTCACCACCTCTACTTGTCCATTTTTCCTGGGGATAATAAGGGGAATAATGACCATGCTTAAACCCCAATTTTGATGCTAACTCTTTCATCATTTCATTCTGAAAGTGACTTCAAGATTAGTGAAAATCTCTTTTAGGATTTCGAACAAGGATATAATTTGGTTGAATACAAAGAATGTTGCAGTCTTACCATCAGATTTAATGATAGGCATGGACTTTTCCCATTTAGTGAAGTAAGCCACGACCACAATGATATGATGATTCCCCCCATCCAAAGTTGGGTTACAGTCCATAAAATCTACCCCCCACTTGGTGAAGGGACTTACGACGATGACTGGGTGAAGAGAGGTTGGATGCGAGTGCATTTTCCAAGTGAACACCTAGAAAGGGTGACACTTCTTGACTTCCTGAACAAGATCATTAAAAATTGATGGCCAAAAATAATCGACTCGCAATATTTTTTGGGTTGTCGCAAGCCCGGATAAATGTCCACCACAAGACACATTGTGACATTCATTGAGAACCAACTCAGCTTCCTCATGATTCAAGCAACGACACAAAATATTATCTACTGCTCGATGATACAAAGTATTTATGATGATAAGGCATTTTTTAGCCAGATGACGTATATGTCATTGATCGTCTCTCGACAGATGTTGGGATAGCTTCAAGGTTTGAAGATAAATTTGAATGTCTCCATACCATAGGTCTGAATATGAGATGATGAAGATATTTTCATCCGCAAATAAATCATCATGAACAATTTTCTCATCGAGTCGAGGGAAGTCTGATATCAACTTGGCAAAAGATAGTGATTTTTTAGACTTCGCCAAAGCAAAATCGAGATCAAATTCTTGCAAAATAACAATCCACTTACTGTATTTCCCCCCTATGATATGCCTGGTAAGTATGTATTAAAATGGATTGATATCTGCAACTACGGTAGTTTTTCAAAGTAATATATAATGTTGTAATGTTTGAAATGCATGTACGATGACCAAGGCTAGTTTTTCTACATGAGAGTATTTAAGTTCAGGACCGACTAAATTTCTACTGATTTAATAGACAATGTGCTCATGGAGCTCATCATCCTTCTGAACTAGAACAATACCAATTGTCCCTTCGGATGTGGTCACATAAATCAAATAGTCCTTACTGTATTCTAGACACTTCAGCAAAGGTGTCGATACCAAATATTTATTAAGAGAATAGAAGGATTCATGGGCTTGCTCATCCCATATAAACAGAGTATCCTTCTTCAAAATATGCATGAAACCCTTAGAAAAATTGGCATAACTCACTATGAACTGATGCAAGAAGTTAGCCTTCCCCTATAAACCTTGATGTTGTTGAATTTTGTGTGGGGGAGGAAATTGAAGTATTTCCTCGACCTTCATAGGATATACCATGATCCCATGCTCAGATACTAATAATCCTAAAAGATTGCAAGACCAATGCAGAAGATGCAATTGTGAAGGTTCAAACATATGCGATAGTAATTACATCTCTCAAATACTAATCAAGGGTGGGTGGAGTGATCTACTCTCTTGTGAGAGTGAGTAGCGAGATCATCAAGGTAAGCTTCGACAATATGCTTGAGATCATGAAAATAAAAGGTCATAGCACGTTGGAAGGTTGCTCCAGTGTTTTTAAGGCTGAAAGGAATTTTCTGGTGTGAAAAAGTACACCAAGGACAAACAAACGTCATCTTATGCTGATCCTTGGGTTTGATTTGAATTTGATTATACCCTAAAAAATATGTCCATAAAAGAAAAGACTTTGCTTCCTCCACACTCATCAAGAATCTAGTCAATGAAAGAATCCAGGAAGTTATCTTTAGGACAATCCTTGTTCAGGTATTTAAAATCCATACATGCGTGGCTGGTTCCTTGTTTTTTATTCATGAGAATGGGGTTGGAAACCCATTCAACCAAGGGAACTGGGTGAATGAAACTAGCATTAAGTAGATTCTCTACCTCTTCCTTAATAGCAGGGGCCTTCCTAGGATTAATAGCTCTAAGACATTGTCGAATAGGTATAGAATCCAGATAAGTCTTGATCTCATGTTCGAAAATGTTGGGGTCGATCCCTGGAATCTCTTCATATGAACAAGCAAATACATCATAAAATTATTTTAAGAGATCGGTGTAGATATGAATTTCTCCGAGCGAACAATCTGCACCAATATATACATTCTCAACTTTGCCAGGAATTTGAGAGATGTCGATCATAATGGTAGGAGAAATATTCTCCATGTTTCCTTCGACATAAATGCCATGTGTATCTAACAGAACCATAGAGTTACCGACCATCTCACTTAAGGTAGATCTAAATTCATCCTGGTCAATCCTAACAAGCTCTGGGAGGAAATAGGAGCGATGATGCATATCGTCCCAAGGGTTATCAGGACCATAAATGGCCTCTAATATGGTTTCATCTAAGGGTAAAGTATCTTCAAGTAAATCATGTGAACAAGAAGTTTGGATGACCCATACAGGATCAAGAATAAGATCCTCTTCGTTTGTCTGTGAGGAGAAAGGATCTGGGTCAACGGTAGTGTTAAGAACAGACCGATACACAATTTCTTCCACTAACAGTAGCATTGCCATCCCAATGTGCGATTGACCTTCGCACAACATAGTCAGGGAAGGTAGGGTCCAAGGGTCATTGAAATACAAATCATGAAAAGGAACGGACCTCATCGACGATGAAGGATCATTGGAAATGACATGAATGTAATGAATTGGTGCCACGAAATCAAAGATACCCATGAGAGAGGAATACATTTTGACACCAACATCCTCATTTTCCTACTGAGAATTGTTGATCACAGGAACCGAAGGTCTAAGTGATGCATTAGGACTAACATGCGCAAAGTACAATTGATCAATCATCATTATTTTCCATTTATGAGAAAAACAAAAAGTGAGGAAAATGGATGACATGACTATTGTCATGGAATAAGTCCATTTACACCCTAGTAGTAAATTATAGTCAAGAGGCATATCAACTACCTCGACATCAACCTCCACTATCTTTCCACCTAACTGGACCGGAAAAGAGGGAATAATTCCATGGGGTTGGAACGAACTCCCATCAAAAGAATTCAACATAGTCATAGATTGGGATAAATTTATAGAGCCAATGGATTTCCAACAGGTTAGGGACATCATGGATGTCACAACATCTTCATAAATTATAGTGTGTTTGATGGTAATTTCCATGTACTCCACATGGATTTGAAAGGCCATGTGGTAATTTAAGTGAAACCTAACATCTGTGACGTCAAACTTAATAACCTTTGAGCCACAGGGGTCTAGAGATCCTAGATCAGATAACATGTCACTCCTTTGTGAAGGAAATGTTTGGAGCACCTCCAAAGATGACATTGTACAAGGGGTTTGACCTATATATTCAACAATCAAATAATTCTAGGTAGATCTGGAATTAGGATTGTGGGAAGAGCGTTTTAGTACTCCTTTCAGAATACAAGGAGAAGGTTTTGACTTTTCAATCTACAAGGGTGTTTCTAGAGGAGAAGGAGACTTTGGAGCTACAAAAGTCTATGAAGAACTGTAATCATGATATCAAGTGGCTACATCAATCTGAGACTTGACCATATTGACACATATATGGCCACCTTCATGTGCCAAGAGGTTTTGAATTCCTCTTGACACATTTCTATTGTTGGGGTCCCCCGAGGCCATGTGTTGATTATGTGGAAATGGACTGGTCAGCACAGCGGGCGACTCCTATAAGAGCCTTGAGGCTTCCTCGATTTTGGGGCATAGATGGGTAAGGTGATCATCTTTACAAAGTTTACAAGGAAACTTCACCTTCCATTTTTCTTTCTTTCCCTCAACAACATTATTATTTTATTTATCATTGTTAGTGTCATCCTTAGCTTTGTTATTATTTCTCCCACCCTTACGATTATTACCTCATCATTTTCTTCTATTCCCTTCTTATTTTTTGTTACCATATGGTTTGGTCAATGACTATATAGAATGCACATCTATTGAAGCTTGTACAGCTATAGGTTGTCTTAGAGACAAATCTTTCAACTAGTTCATCACCAAATATGTAGACTTATAATTTGCAGAGACTATGATGCCATCAGTATGAGGCCAAGGATTTTGTCTAGGGTCATAGTTCGACCATGGTGCGTCAGTAATAATTTCATACAACATCTTAGATTGAGAATATATGAGGTCCAATTGTTTGGATTTGAAGATAGCTTCTTCCTCAGATGTTACTCTAGATGTAGAGACATCTTTTGAAATATAAGACAATAACGACTTAAGGAACCACTACAACAAAAACTCTAGAGGAATGTATGCTTTGATCAACCTCTTCCATATACGCCACTCTTGGATATGGTACAATATATGCACGGATTTATATTGGTAGAGGGACGACAAAAGGTCTATGCTAGAATCATAATGAACCAACAATTAGAAGTGGTTGAGAAATATAAAAACCATCTGGTTAAATTTTTCGTATGTTCCCCCCAGTAGATCAATGTAACATTTCGCGGTGACTCCCATGAGGGTGAATTGAAATAGCCTCAAATGAATAGAATCATCATTAAGGGAATTATATGAGCACCAAATATGAAAAGACGTAACATGATCACCCAGATCCTTGTTAGTATTTCCTTCAAATTTTGGAATGTTTAAAGGAAGCTTGGTGGGTATGGGGCATCATGATGGATCATGACACACCGGGTCATTCATTAATTTATGAAAATCTAGCAGATTAATCGTGATAAGAAAAGGGATCCAATTTTGTAGTGTTTGATCCCATGCCCCAGGGAAAGATTGGTGTTGAGGGAGTGGAGGCCTTCTAGGGCTCTAGTATATATAATGGCCCTGCCCAGCAGGGTAATATCCTCCTTCAAACCAAGTCGTAAAAGTTTGTACGGGCACCATTCCTGTGGATTCGGCATAAGGAGGGTTGTATACACTACCCCAAGTTGGAGGAGCTCCAGGATAGGGGTTTCCCATAGCGTGAAACTGACTTCCTCCAGGTGGAACTTCGTAGGACAGAGGGGGATTCATCATAATAAATGTGTTTGTCGAAATTGGCATGGAGGAGATGGAGGTAAAGGATGAAATATAGGAAGTGACTTGTCCACCCGGTTGAGTACTCCACCAAGGAGCATTGAGACTAGGATTATACCCGAAATAAAAAGGAGGTTGACCTCCAACCATGGGATTCGTTTGGGGAATATGACCTCTACCAAATGAGAGAGGAACATGCATAAGAGCCATGCCCCCAGGTCCAAAACTAGGATTTCCATTAGTCATTGGATTGTAGGATGAAAGTTGTGATGTCATATTGGGCATACCAAAAGAAAAATGATTAGAGACCGAAGGTATTGACTGAGAATTGTATCTTGGCGTACCAAAAAGAGACCCATAAGGGGTCGTTCCTACGGGTCAAGTAGAAACCATAGGTTGGGTAGCAGTAGGACTGAGAATCTCTAGCACTCCAACTGTCATGGTTGAAGGAGTCAAAGGGATCCCACTAATCATAGAAGATATAGGATTCGAGGGACTCCCTGTGTCATTTGGATTTGACTTAGTACTCATAAATGGATAATCACAAGTCTAGGAGGTGGAGATATATTTACCACATTTATTAATTTTACGCCTTTTAGAATGAACCTTCGGTAAAGACTCAATATGTAGTGGTAACTTCAACAAACGATGAGGCCTATGAGGAATCTAGTCTTTCTCCACGATGACTCAAGACTCGAGATATAAAACCAAATCCTAGGGCCAACCAATAATCATAGAGCACACCAGAATAAACAAAGAGGCAAGTTTCACAAAAACAAGATATAATGGCTAAAAAGGGGACTCCCTCACTAGAGTAGGTATGCCTCACCCAAGAGGGGCCTGAGACTCCCTTCAAAGTATTGGAGGTATTAGAATCAATTATAAGGGCCCTCATGGGCTTAACAACACAGTCGATTAGATCCCCCTAGAGAGATAATCCTCCATAAATGTTGTGTGATGTTCGACCCTTATCTGGCTCAGGGTACCTGCAGAATAACCCCTGAAATTAATCTATGTGGCTACCTATGTCAAGCCACTAGAGTCACCACAATATAACCAATGTACATGTGAACAATCATAAGTCCGGTCCACCATATGGGCAGGGTCACAAAGCCCTAAATATTGAAAGCACCACCTCTCATGGAGGTAAAGGTATTAGAAATACCCCCAACTATGAATAGAACCCCAGAAATATCTTTGACGCTAAGAAGGTATTAGAGGGATATCTATGCAACCAACTTTGCGTGACCTCGTGCTTAACTTCGGTGTGAGCAGAGCCTCCTGATGTCATTAATTACACAATGGGTTTCACCACTCCCTAGTCAAACACATATGTTTAGTTTAATAGCCTTCAAGAATTTTACTCACAAAAATACTATTCAAAGTCCCTATGTCCTATACTTGTTTGTGTACCCTGAAAAATAAAATCGTTTCTAATCAATTTTAGTTAATCAATGTTACTTTTAATGGCTTCGTCTTACTCAAGAGGTGTGGTTGTGAAACTAATGGTATTATGACTCAACATATAAAATAAGTGAATATAAAAACATTGCTAAGTACTAATTTTGAATTCTAAAGAGATGGTATGCTTCTATATGTAATTTTCAATGCAATCTCTATAATTTCAATGAAATGCAATCTCTACACATGTGTCAAAATCAATGCAAAGTAGTCAAAATATAAAATGCCATAATAAAAAATAATTATCTTTTTTTATTTTCGATATAAAGAAAAAAAAATGCAAGGACTAAATAACATCTTCACATACATACCCTACTGCAAGAAAAAAGATACAAGCCAAGAAGGATATCAAGAAGAAAACACGTAGACCAAGATGTAAGGAAAACCAATGAAAAAGATGATAATACAGAATACTACCTGAAAATTCAACAACAAGAAAGTTTCCTATCACTCTGTAAGCACTCAACAGTTAGGATAGAGATCCAAGAAGACTCGGCAACCAACCAAACTCACCCAACAGACAACAAACTCAGCCAACAAGACTAAAGAGTTGGCGTACGTGATTGTTTGAGAAAAAATCACGTATGTATGCACCCTATAGAAGGACAACTCGCTTATGTATGGGTATGTCAAGGGAAAAACCACGTATATATAGTAAAACAATGAAAGGGAAGGGTTAAGCCAATAAAATCATATGCAAAGTAAAATTAGGTTGTCAAGAAATCAAGTGAGAAGGAAACTCAGGCCAACAAAGAGAAAATCAAGGAGAACACACTCCAAACCCCCAAAAATAAGATCATTCCCCAGTATGGTCGCCAATTATGTTACGATGAAAATCTCTCTATGGTATGGGGTAAACCACAAAATATGGAATGACACTCATAAATCAACTCTAATCCCAAGTATTTTATATAAATGAAATGCTAACGAGACAAGGCCAAGAACCTACCTCATCTAGGCGTTTGATGAAGACCACCATTGAGCACACGACTCAAAGCTTTATTCCTGCAAATTTTACTCAACAACCAAGATATGCTAGCATATGGTGATATATAGTGTTAGCATATAGATTAGCATAATCCATTAACATTCATGAAAAATATTCCCAGTGAATAATAATTCAAATATTTGCAAGATATCAATTGGATGGTAAAAGAGTATTTCTATTAAAATAATCAGGAAAAGTATATAGGTGACAAACTTTTGTAATGACACATATTCGGAACCAAGAAACTAAGTCCCTCCAGTTGGGCCTCCACCAAACTTCAATCCTCCACCAAATGAAAGCTCATATAAAGGAGACAATGAGGTTCTCCATCACAAAGAAGGAAGAGATTGGGGGATGAACAATGAGTTCATACTTTCAAGAATAAAGGGATGCAGACTCAATATGAAGTGAAATTTCTCTAGAGTGTCTGTTCTCTCAAAGTTGAATTCTCCTCCTCCAAGACTTGGATATGATTCAATTTATATCCTTCAAATGGAACTGAAGGGATGAGTCGGAGCATTTCCATTATATGGAAGGTCACAGATCATGGATCCCATGACATGGCATGGAAACTTGACATAATTTTTAATTTTTAGCACCAAACCCAATGTATGCGGGCTGTAGTGGAGAAACCTATGTATACGCATGTTGTCTAACTGATAGGGCACGTATATGTAGAAAAATTTGTTTTTTTGGCTCTAGAAAGTACAAAAGGGGACTTCAAGTCTTCATAGGAAAATGGAAAGGCTATCCAAGCAAGTTTCATGGGGTGGAGAAAATTTTGTTGTAACACCAACATCACCATACCATACACCTCATGTATATGCAAACTCATCAACTAAGTGTCTCATCCATGAACTCAACATATACCTCAACCATATACCAAAACATACATCAAGACAACCAATAAGATTCCTCTAGCAATACATCATAAATCCATAATCCAAATACTATAAACCCTTACATAAAACCATGTGACAAAGCTCATTGTTATGTATCCTCAAGCATGTACCATGTCATGACCAAATGTAACCATCAAAACATGAATATAAACATACATGTAACTCTATAACAGACCTAGTGTATGTGATCATAGAATTGTAATGAATAAAGGTTTAAAAATGGTAAACAATGTTCTTCGGTGTCTTGTATGAAATTCCTCCAGGTTTCACTGCTTGGAACCTCCCAGAAAAAGAGTTATAGAAAAAATGGCAGACCTTGCTGAATTTTGGCTTATTTTAGAGAGAGAACTTGTAGATCATGCCATGCGTGGAATAATTGTTGTATGGATATTATAAAGCATCATCAAAAGACTTTATCCTCCTTTGAATTTCAACCTTATTTACTTCACCTTCCCTCTGAAATTCTCATTATATCTCCTTTGTTTACCTCAGTCACTTGTAGATATTAAATATGCTCAACAGATGCTAATGGGAGACCCTTTCTCTCTTATGTATATTATCCAAGTAGATTTCTCTAGAAGTATCCACTTAACCACTTTGTCCACTTAACCACTTTTTCCACTTATCCATTTTGTCCACTTAACCACTTTGTCCATTTATCCACTTTGTCCACTTAACCACTTTGTCCACTTAGTCACTTTGTCCACTTAACCACTTTGTCCACTTAGCCACTTTATCCACTTAACTAACTTTGTCCACTTAACCACTTTTTCCACTTAACCACTTTGTCCACTTAGCCACTTTCTAGAATAATTGACTTCTTATTGACCTTCTAGTGGATTATAGAATACTCTTGGGGGTCCTCCAACTTCACAAGGCCATATCTCACTAACCCTGAAGAACCACATGGCATTCCACATATCAATGGAAATGTCATGACATGTAATATCCATCTAGAATAGTCTTACTTTCATATTCACTGATATTCATGCCTTTATACCTCAAACAAAATTGGGTCCCTAACTCATTCCTTTGTGCTAACAAAATTCACTACCAGATTTATCCAAGGGTTGACATCAATCAATAAGAGTTGAAATCAATATAAAATATCACTCTCCAAGGGTTGACAACAATGACAACCAATAGTCCAAACCAACTATCCATCAACCTAATCCAACTATCTAACAATCTCCCCCTTTGGAATTGATGACAACACCTGTCAAACAGTTGGCTTAGGTTGATGGATAGTTGGTATGGATTTTTGGTAGTCAATTATGTCAAATATTGGAGAGTGATATTGTATATTGATGTCAACCCTTGGAGAAAGTACGGTAGTGAATTCCAATAGCACAAAGGTTTGGGTAATGGACCCAAGTTTTTTTAATGTAAAGCTTACTCATTATTGTCTTGTCATGGTTGATAATGAGTACAAATGGATGAACTCCAAAGTGGTCCCCTTATGGTGAAATCCCTCACCGGAAGACGCTTTGCGGATTGAGTTATCCTAGAAGTATGGTTAGAGAACCCATGCTTATTTTTGGAATAATGAGATGAAGGTCAGTGAATTTTCAGTGAAACTATCTTAGATGGATAGTGTTTGTCATGCCATTTCTGGTGGTATGTAGAACGTCACATAACTCCTCACGGTTAGAGAGGTATGGCCATGAGAAGTTGGAGAACCCAGGTTTGGGTAATGGACCCAAGTTTGTTTGATGGATAATAGTATGAGTTTTGATATATTTTTAGGTAATATTATTCTATATGGATATAACATGTCATTCCATTTCTAGTGGTATGTGGAAAGTCACATAACTCCTCACGGTTTGAGATTTATGGCCTTACGAAGTTGGTGGACCCTCATATGTCATCTAGAAGCCCCAAAAGGTCAAAGTTGTTTAAGAGATTTTAAAAGGTAAATAATAAAGTGAAGTAATGAGTGTATTATAATTCAAAGTGAATACAAAATAAATTATTTCAATAATAAATTTATTTCATAAATTAGAAGTGCGTTAATCCTCAAATAAGGAAAGTGGGCAAAGTAACCTAGATGATGTTTTTAAGGAAGCTACCTGGAGAGTATAAATAAGAGGCAAGGCTCTCTCATTTTACAATTGCACTTGATAATATTGAATATATATAGGTGTCTGAGGTAACCAAAGGATATCAAAGCCAAATTTCTGAGGGAAGATGAAGAAAAGAAGGTCAAAATTCAAGGAAGGATAAATTATTTTGATGATGCTTTCTAAGGTTTTTTATTTACAGGTCATCTCACCATTTTCTCAATAAATTTGTTTCTAGAATGATTATGACCATTAAACTACTATGCCATTGAGGAAACATATCCAAGTATATGTGGTAAAAAATTCAACTTGTGGGCCATTGTATTTTTGGATTTACACTCTGTAAAAAATAGGGTTTGTGGTTAGTCCTGAAACTAGTCTAAAACAAGTGTTTCGGGTAAAAACGTCATAAATTATTCATAACAGATCCAAATTAAGTAATACTAAATGTGTTTGTTATATTACAGTCTTTAGTATGTTGTGTAATAGTTTTTGATATATTCAACAAATATTCTATGCAGGGCACGCTCTACAAGGTCTCTCTCTAGAATAAGCCATAATTCATAAAGGTATGTCATTCTTTCTATAACTCATCTTCTGAGAGGTTCAAAGAAGTTAAACCTGAAGGAATTGCATAAAACACACTGAGGAACATTGTGTATCAGTTTCATATTTTTATTCATTACAGGTAGAAATTTATGATTATTTCAAGTTAGGTTTGTTGACTAATCCAAAACTAGGCATGTGAGACTCAAGAAAAGTTTGATGAAAATGCTAGTCTCTTGTTGTTAAAGTTAAGGAAGGTTTGTAGGAATGTGATCATATACACCAGGTCTATTATAGATTTACAAATCATATTTGGATGATGAAATTGATGAGTCCATTTGGTTTAGGTACATGTCGAGTACATGGTTGAGACAAGTAGTTGATGAGTTGG
>JASDQU010361524.1:3979-14491 GCA_032191745.1 Picea mariana | reverse complement strand
GACACTTTCTTGGTAAGCTTACCCCAAAGCCTTGCTCCTATAGCTTACCTGGCGACTCCATTGAGGAAGAACTTTCTTTCTTTCCCATATTTTGATGAGCCTTGTCTAGAGAGCTCATTTGATGACTCCATTGGTATAGGAAGGTGTCATCCTATTTAAGGATCTTTGCGCATTATCAAGTGATGGAATCATGGCACCTTGAGATTTTCATAAAATGTATCCTTCTATTGATTTTGAAAACATTCTTGGATAGCCAAATAAATTTAATGTAAAATGGTCGGAAAACTATCCAAAATTCGAGGGTTTGGCCGTTACTCATGATGTAAAGTTCTTGAAATACATATGGGTAGCAAAGGAGGTACATGAAGATATACTATTAACATTATTTATATGTTCCCTCCTACTAGAATTACGAGACTAGGTCAAGGATTGTTGTGAACCAAAAGGTATATCTTCTCTCACAGATCTCATTAACAATCTTCTTGAGAATTGGAGTACAAGGTTTTAGACATAGGAAGACACTTACAAGAGCTCACAACAACCCTTAAAGAGGAAGGATTCTTCCCTGACATTATTGAGGAAGACCTTAGGGAAGTGCACCATGCTCAAGACCAAGGCCATGAAGAAGACCCTGTTGGGGTTGCTCATCCACATAAAGATGAGACGTTGACAGTTGCTCCACCTGTTGAAGAAGATGAAGAATTGAGCGAGGAACGAGAACTTGAAGGGGAGTGAGAATTACCTCATGATTCTATTGAAGACAATGAAGACTTGAAGAGAGCTTGAAGAAGGTGTTCACAAGGAAGGCTGCCACGAGCATGAAGTAGAAAATGATTGCCTTGTGAATTTGTTAAAGAAGAACACTTTGATGAAACACATCATGTCGAAGACCCAATCGAAGAAGGTCCTCATGAAGACGAGACATTGGCATATTTTCCTCCATTTAATGAAGATGAAGTCACCCAATATTCCATCTCTCCTTCACATGAAGATAAAAATGAGATAAGTTGTGCTCCTTTCCAAGTCTTTGAGTCTTATGCTACATCTTTTCATGACTTGGAAAATGAAGAATTCTTGTAGGAACCTTTGGATGTAGTAGATTTGTCATCTAATGAAGAGCATAAGGATTGTATTGATGATTTTATATGCATTAGAGGACGTAGATGGGATAAGAATTGTTTTTATTTTGATGGAGATCCCATTTATGATGACAATAATGGCTCTAGAATCAAGGATGCAAGTTTGTTTCCTATAGAATATACGTCTATGAGCATTGTTGATTTGGGTTCTTGGTGACATGAAGATGATATGTTCACAAATTCATTTCAACCGTCTAGGAGTGATCCATTGCACCATTCTCATGATGTCTTCCAACTGTTTTCTAGAAGGTTTGATACATATTCTTTTGAGCACTTGGATTTATTCTATGAAGAAATTTTTCGACCACCTTTGTGCTCGAATTTCAGTGAACATCTTATGAGAGCATAATTCGCCCAGGATAGCAAGAATCTAACAATGAAGATTCCCAACCTTCTTTTTACTCGTCTTACTATTTCACTGAAGATATGACTGGGGATTATCCTTTTGATCGTGACTTATCTATGGGGCAAAGTTGTTTTCAACCTTATGGTTTGTTGCAGGAATTTTGATTTTCAATCACACATAGAAGACAAACAAATGTTGGGAGCAACTTTTTTTCTTAAGTTCCATACCCATGTCCCAGTCTTCATCCATTTCCTCCTTGGGTAATCATCATGCTTTCTACAAATTTCTTATGATCCCATCTCAAACCTCTGGGAGTGATGAAAACCCAGATAGCTATTCTTTGAAGCCTTTGAGTTAGCCTCACGAGCCTTCGTCTTATCACAACCCCGTTCAGAGATGGGTAGAGAAGTCTTGGGGGGACACATTTTGGCATAATTTTGACACTCCTTCCCACCCTCATGATTTTGGTTTCATGTTTGGCTATGTTATGATGATTATCCCAACTCATGGTTATTTTGTGCTTGATATGTTTTTGTTTTGGTTCATGACTAAGTACAAAGGTAGGATTTTTGACTTGAATGAAATGCTAGGGGTTTCACTAGTTCTATGATTATACCTAGTTTCTCTATTGTCATGTAGAGTAGGGTAGGTAGGTTAGATAGGTCCAAGTAGCCTAGATATACAATTTGTAGATGTCCTCACTGATGCCCTGATTATGTTCATGTCTAATCGATAAGAGATGGCTTGGCGCATCTAGGGAGTACTTGACAGGGGAAAGGTGTAAGGGGAGATGGTCATCGATTGAAGAAGCCGAGAGGCCTCTAAAAACCAACCTTGGGCACATCTTGTGGGGCAATTCAAGGCAAGGGCCTTTGAGGAGCAGAGTGCAAGGTTGAGGTGCCTCTCTTTCTCAGAGGTAGAGTCAATGAAGGCCTTGACTCTATGTAGGAAAGAGACCAGATGAAAGATGACCTTGAGGTGAAAGGGTTGGACTCCAAACTCTTCCTAAATAATGGGTTGGGGAACCGTGTGTTTTTATCCAATGATGTGCTTGAGGAGTAGGGTTTGAACTCTCTTTGTCTGGGTCTAGTTTGTTTGTAGTAAGCTTGGTCCCAGTGTTCTAAATCATAGAGGACTGTGGGTCTGATAATTGCCTCTAGGAGTTAAAGTTTGGATGAAATGTCCCGAAAATGACCATGGAAACATCGTCTCTTGATGAGGGCTAGGGAGTTGTACTCTTTGTTGAGTCAAGGCCAGAGACCTCGCCGCATTCTAAAGCGAGGCCCCGTGAATTGGAACCCCAAGTAGGTGTCAACTGTCACGATCTCGATCTCTGCCCTTGAAAGTATGAATGTTTAGAGAGAAAGCTCTTTGATGCATTGAAGATCATGAACTTGGTTTTACCTAAGTTGACTGTCAACTATTGAATGTCACAAAAACTGGCTTGGGCATCAATCTGCCTCTTTAGACCTACAAGAGTAGAGGCATCGACGAAAAGGAGTAGGGAAATCAACACCTTATGTAGAAGAAAGCCATCTTGAACTTGATTGTGCTTGTGGAGGAAAGATTTTAGTTTGTTAATGGAGATCCCATAGAGGGTCGACGAGAGTGGGCACCCCTACTTAACCCTAGTGGTACACTGGATGATGTCAGAAAGGCCATGCATCATTTGGAGACGATCCAGAACTAACTTGTATAATCTCATGATGTGAGGCAGGAGGGTCTCAGAGATGCCAATGTCATAAAGCCTTTAGAATAGTGCCTCTCTTGGGACTATATTAAACGCTTTTCAAAAGTCTACAAAGCAACATGAAACTTTTGAAGAGTGGTTACTTGTCTCCTCATTAATTGCTCTAAGTGTGAAGATGTGATCAGTTGTTTGGTACTTCGGGCCGAAACCTGCCTTCCCCTTGGCTTTGTGGTGTTGACTCTCTAGCTCATTTGAAAGTCGTAGATGTAGGACTGTGGCATGTGTGTCCAACCATGATAGTCTGGTAATTGTTCAAATCATAACTACTTCTCAATTTGTGGATTGGGTGAATGATGTGTCTAGACTAGGAGTGGTGGAAGCTGGAGCATACCACATGGTTAAATAAATCGGTGATGTTTGAGTTGGGAGATCAGATGCCATGCTTGAGGCTCTGACCTGGAGGCCTTCCTCATTTGTCGATCTGTTGATGCTCATAACCCTAATTGCTCTCTTGATGTCTCTCTCAGAGAAAAGGTGGCATGAATTGGGAGGTGACGGGTTGTCTTGGAATTTCATAAAGGGAGGTCATGTAGGAGAACATGGACAAGGTGTCTAGTTTCGGGAGGACATCATGGTGTTTAGGAAAAAGGGTATACTAGATGGTTTTTGGGGAGTGATGGAGGGTTGCGGAAAGTTCACGTTTCATCATGGCAAGGAACACACGCTTCTTATGGTGGAGGAGGCGATGATAGGATCTGCGAAGGTGAGTGGAAGATGAAGGGTCATGTTTGAGGGTGAAGTGGAGGTGCTTGTGGAGTGTTTTGCATTCCTCTTCGAACCAATGGGTCATAGGGTAGGAGCCAAGGGTAGGCTTATGGGTGCGTTGTTGAGTAGAGTGGGGTAAAGAATCAAGGACTGCCCCCTCTAAAGCCTTGGAGAGTGTCCCATACTTGGTAGTAGCTGTGTCTAATGACATGACTAAGAAATGGGGGAAGCAACTCTTTAAGGCAGGTGGTGTATAAGTCGATGTATTCTCTGTCGAAAAGAAAGGTGGTGCGAGTGGGTGGGATGGGGGGAGAAGGTGGGGTGTGTAGAGAGAGAGATAGTGAGGAGTGTGTGGTCTACTAAAGGGAGGGGAGACATAAGGAGGTGTCGAATATGTGGGAGGAGGTCTTGATTGGCTAGGACATAGTCGACCACATTGGCCCCTCCATTGTGGGGTATGCAAGTGAAGTTGAACCCCCTTGACTTGAGGTAGCAGGTAAGACCATTCAGGATCAACAAATCGTGGGATTCATTGAGCTGTAAAAGGTTTCTCCTATATATTGTGAGGGGTCAGATCTTGCCCTCAGAGCTTCTGTGAAGGCCCATGGAATTTGGCTTTAACTCTTGGAGGAAAAATACATCCTTGGCTCTGTCATGTATAGACATTTGTAGGTTTCTGGTATGGGCGTTGAAGTCCCCCAAAAGAAGGACCTCCCTATAAAGTGCGAAGTGTAACAAGACTGGGGTGAAATAGCATACAACAATGTAACTATCTTAGAGAGTAGTGGGCCACTTCTATGAATTTGAACTCGCAAAAACCTAGCGTGCTTTTCTGATGCCACCATAGTAACATGGTTTTGGAGGAAGTCCCATATGAGACAAACGTCCTCTAACATTGTTGGACCGTGTCTCTTGTTGGAAAAACCATGCCCAGTGACATCCACAGATCTGAGGTGGTGTTCGCATGGGGTTCGCGTGTGTCTCTGTGAGAAAAAGGAGCTCGCATGACTTGACTGCGTCGCAAAATGTGCATGGGGACGATCAAAACACACCATTACAGTTCCAATAGCCAATGGAGATGGTGGATAGGCCCCCCAAGTTTGTCCCCCACTGAGACGAACATGTCACTTGGATGAAGGGTGAGAGTATCTCGGAGGGGCAGAGTTGTGGATGACGGCTCTAAGATCTTGGATAATGACCCACTTCCTTTCTTTCCTCGCCGTTGTGACCCGATTCCTAGACTGCTTGAGGTCCACTTGTTGGGCTTTGGTAAGGTCAACATTAAGGAAGATCCTTTGTGGGAGAGAAGTCAACCGTCTCTTGGTTCGAAGGGCTTTGAGTCGGTCCCCTGGTGTTTGGAAACGAAGGATGGGTGTGGTGTTGGGGCCCATCTAGGTGTGTTCAATGCTGAGGTCCTCTAGGTCCAACATGTCGTGAAAGGAGGTGCCTATATGTAGTGGGCCCGACGGGATGGCAAGAGGGGGGAGCCCATGCACTCTGAGGTTAAGTTCTTGGGTTCGGCGGAGGCATTCCTCATTCAACTCTGCTTGTATCACTCCTTCCACCTCGGCGAGTGAGGGAGACTGTTCCCTTTTCCGGACCACTTGAGATCACAATTGAACAATGTGATCTCAAGATGGGTCACGATGAAAGGTTCTGATCTTAGGGGTCCCGATCGGTAATATTAGTGAATAACAATTGTGTATTTACTATTATATAACTAGGTTCATCACAAATTATCTTATTATCTTATCTTGAGGCTTAAAGTAGTAACTTTTTTCGTCAAATGGAAAATTGGAAGAGCCAAAAACACTTGGTTACTTGCAGATGGAAGCAAACTTACAGATATATGTCATTGAACTCTCTTGCACCAATGAATTCACAAGGGATATGCCAATAACGATATAGGTAAATAACACATATGCAACTAAACAATATGGCAGACTATTGTATGMGGATGCATGAATTATCATGCTGGCTCTGTCTGAGAGACATTATCTTTTGGCAGACTTTTTGAGCTCCATGTCCTTTCCTGTTGGGACACTATTGGCTCTCCCATCTTTAGTGCAGAATATTGTAACAAGGCCGAATGTGGCCTTGGCCTGCCATGATAGGTTGGGAGTACTGTGTAAAACTAAAGGGCATTAATGGGCTGTGACTGGCCCACAGAAGTTAATGGCAGTCACTGAATGCTTGGAAATGTGAAAGAAAGTAACCAGATCATGAAAATTACAAAATTCTCAGCACCTTGATTCTCCTTTCACACCTTTGGTTTTGCACTTTAGCACCAATGCGTCATATAATATTTAATGATTTAAATAAAGATATTTAGCGAAGAACAATACATATGAAAAATTACAAGCAACTTGCACATCTCCAATCTTGATTCTTGATTAGCAGTGGTGTCTGTTGTTCCTCTGATATTAATGTTATCATGTTTCCTATCATGCTTGTTTTATTGATGTGGGTAATATATATGTTATAAATCAGTTATAGTTTCTTTGATGGTTACCTGGTTGATCCTGCAAGTAGTCATTTGCTTGTCTCAAAGATTAAGCCATGCATGTCTAAGTATGAACTAATTCAGACTGAAACTGTGGATGGCTCATTAAATATCCTTCTTCTTATGTTCTAAATAGACGATTTTGTAAGAATTGTTGAATTTAAAAAACTTTTATTCTTGCTGGAAAGGTTGGAGGTTTAGGAGATGTCGTGACTGGCCTTGGCAAAGCACTACAGAAAAAGGGTCATCTTGTGGAAATCATAGTTCCAAAATATGATTGCATGGACTACAGTCGGGTCAAAAAATTAAAGGTATGGAGTAAGGAAGATTTTAAACAGTGTGTAATTATTTGATCTTGTAAGGTGAGGTTAAATAATGATAGCAGCCTAGGAAGGCTTACTGCTTTACATATACCGAGTCATATCCAAATTTATAATAATTTAATATACAAAATTTATGATTGAATTTTTGAAAATTCGTTCCTAGAAAGCTTCTCAGTCATGAATACTTTTTCTTTACAGGTTCTGGACATGCAGATTGATTCATATTTTGATGGTCAGTTGTTCAAAAACAAAGTTTGGTTAGGGATAGTTGAAGGTGGTGATGGCAATGCAGAAGATCTGGCCTGAATCTCGAAAAATGTTTCTTCTTTTCTAAAGGCAAACCTCTGTTGTAAAATCACAGCTCACATTTTAAACATTGATTGCTAATATGAAATATACTGCGCTTCCACAGGTCTTCCTGTGTACTTCATTGAGCCTCATCATCCAGCAAAGTTCTTTTGGCGAGGACAGTTCTATGGAGAGGGTGACGATTTCAAACGTTTTACATTCTTTAGTCGAGCTGCATTGGAATTTCTTCTACAATCTGGAAAGAAACCAGACATAATCCATTGCCATGATTGGCAAACAGCATTTGTTGTATGCATGCAGATAAACCACTTACAGTTTCCTTGAAAAAGCTTACTTTTACTATATAGTAGCTTGTGTCTTGTTTTCTATTTCTAATTGTTGTTCTTGTATTGTTAGGAGAAAATGTTTATGAATGAGCTTTTTGTTTAGTTCGAATTGGAACTGTTTAATTTTGTTTTGTGTAGTACGATAGTACCAATAGTATACTGCTCTGCAGGCACCAATGTATTGGGATATCTATGCCCCTCAAGGTCTTAATTCAGCAAGGATTGCTTTTACATGCCACAATTTCGAGTATCAGGGAACAGAGTCTGCCACATCTCTAGCATCATGTGGTCTGGATGTTCAACAACTAAACAGACCAGACAGAATGCAGGACAATTTCAGGCATGACAGAGTAAATGCTGTTAAGGTGTTTCTCAATTGCCAATATCTTTGATAAATTGTCTTGAATGAAATCCTTTTCCATTGTTGATTGTGACTGTTATCTTTTCTTTTTCAGGGGGGTATCGTTTTCTCAAATATTGTAACAACTGTATCGCCAACATATGCAGAGGAGGTCCGAGCTTCCGAGGTACGAAACACTGACATCAATATATTCTTTTTGAAATGTTCATTATTTTAGAGGTGGGTAATGATTTATGGGACTGTTAGCTCAGCTGTACTTTTCTCTTTTCTGATATAATGCTTTTATTTAGCTTGAGATTTTTGACATCAGTTGCCTTATGTAAACACTTCTAATGTAAAAACAACCCGTTATCTGTATGGCATTAGTTTGTTGAATATAATGACAATTGTTAACATTGCAAATAATTAAATTGAAGTTGTAGGCCTAAATAAAAAGTAAAAGTTGAAGTAACTCAGGCTAAGTTAAAAAATGTGAAAAGGTAATTATGTTATTAATACGTTAAGACATACTCCTGTAAGTTGTAGTACTTATGGTTGTTATGTACAAATGTTGTATATATTACCTTTCCAGTTTCTTGTATAATGAAATCATCATGCATCTTGCATCATTCTCTCATTATCTAAATTGCATGAAATGGGGAAACGTCTGGAAGTTTCCGAAACGGGGCCATCAGGATACGTGACCCTCCAAAAATGGAAACGTCGGGGGAAACGCCGTATATATATATATACGGCGTTTCCCCCGACGTTTCCATTTTTGGAGGGTCACGTTTTTTAAATAACACATTATGTTGCAAGAAAAAAATAATGATACACATAAATGACATTTTAGAAGGAAAACCATGTCTATATTAACATGAAAGGATGTGTGGCACAAAGTTAGAGGAGTAATGCCTTGCATGAGGACACTTGGATACAACCATGGAATATGAGCATTGGACTAACATCTTGTTAGAGAGTGCACCATCCTAGAGTAAACCCTAGGAGAATCATTCCTCAAGGGTGTTTCATCATGGGGGTTGGATAAACCCTAGTATGGCACTTGTACATCCTTGTATTGCAGAGAGCAATGTTGTCAAAACCGAAACGGCTAACCCCAAAAATGTTAACCGATGTACATCGACGTACATAGAGGTATTGGTGCTCTTGATTAAATGCTAGTTCCATACCCTCATACATGATAGAATCCAATGGAAATGTTGTAATCCTGCCAATCTTGAAATCTTGAAAAACTGTTAAGTTTGCTGAATTTTGAAAGGGACCTAAAATTCTACTTTCTCCGTATGAAGTTCAATGAGGTTGGAACCACTCTCAAACATCCTGAAACAATTAATGGTAATGTTAAAAATTTCATTCATTTTCATCCTTTTACTTTAAGAATTTAATATTACCATTAATTACTAGGGTGGGTGAAATGGCGATGATAGTTACTTGATTGTGTGGACAGATTTAAAATATTTATTAATGGTTATTGAGGGGATTTTTTGCCACCTATGGGACCCGTGACCCTCTTGGTCGCTTGGACGGGTCTGCACAACAAGAAAAACCTGCAAAAATGGCCATTGTTTGTGTTGAAATGTTGGGAAACGTCGTCAGCCGTACCGTATGGCATTTCTGAATCGGGAAACGCTGTATAGTACAACAGGCAGTGTTCCCAACTGTTTCGTACTCGTTTCGGGTTCTAGTACGTGGCCTAGGGGGCGTTACTTGCAACATAGCTCATCATCATTGTTTTTATTATTTATCATAGTATTAGAGTATTATTGAATATGGTGCCTAAGAAGTCGGATACCAAGGATGACACAAACGTGGAAGGAGACCGTGCTGATGGAGACTGCAAAAGATGGAGACTGCAAAAGGTCACGGAGAGAAGAAGTGCTTGAGACAAGGTGTAGAAAAAATGAGTTGTATATAAAATTTGTAAGCTGTATAAGCATAGTTACCATATACAGATTCAGATTCAGATTCAATACGATTCGAGAAAAAGTTGTATAAATGCAATTAAAAAATAAGAGGGTATACATTACATTAATACTAAAAAATACGAAAATTATTCAAAATTTAGAAAATATGCAACAATGTAAACATGCCATTTTATCCAAAACAATACTACCATGTTAACTTTGAATTTAACTAGTAATATTAATGCTCAACATAATAGATAATTAATGATAATAATGATGGATATTAAATGCTCAATGTATATTAGACCACCCAAAGAAAACAATGCTTTATTAACTTAATTAATAATGTTAATACACACCTGAAGACACGTTTAATGAATATAATAAATTAATAATATTAGATGAATGGATATTAGAGGCTCAATGGATATCAAATAGGAAAAACGGACAGACAAAATTTCCGTACGAACTTAATCCAAATTTGAGGATTGTTTTACTCAAACTATCACTAAGTGAAAAGTCCTTGTTGCCGTCTTTATACACACCTCGGGTAGCATGGAAGAAATATTCAATCCACTGGGTCAAGGTGCTATCCCCTGATCTTCAACTCCTCCGTCTAGGCCAACTCCTAGCGAAGCCAAAGGGGACAGTCCCTAATAAAAGAATCTAACGCTTGAACTAAGGCTAAGCATAATTATTGTTCTAGGAGTTTATTGAAACCAAGAGCAAGATAACTGTTATCCACCAAGTTGCACTTGGATGGACTTCCAGTGAGCTGCCAAAGATTGAACAACTCCTTGTTCAAAATTCAGAGTTCAGAAGTCCAGCTGGCCACCAGGGCGTTGT
>JASDQU010361523.1:0-11753 GCA_032191745.1 Picea mariana | reverse complement strand
TCTCTTCTTCTGGGTAGGCATGAAGTGCGATGTAGTCCATTTCCTCGCCAAGTGCATAGAGTGTCAACAAGTGAAAGCTGAACACCATCACCTGGAAGGCCTCCTACAACCACATGATGTTCCTATGTCCAAGTGGGAAGTCATCTCTATGGATTTTGTTGTGGGGTTTACGCTCACATCTCATAGACATAATTCCATTCTTGTGATAGTGGATAAGTTAACCAAGAGTGCTCATTTTATTCTGGTTAGAGACACTTATGATGTCACTGGTGTGGCACGTGTGTTTGTAAGCGAGTTTATCTGTTTGCACGGGATACCTAAGAAGATCATTTCAGATAGGGACTCCAGATTCACTTCTAGGTTTTGTACAAGTCTGCAGTTAACATTGGGGACTCAGTTGAACTTAAGCACAACTTATCATCCTGAAATAGACGGGAAAAATGAGAGAGTAAATCAAGTCATGGAAGACATGCTTAGGATGTATGTAATGGATAATCAAACCCAGTGGGAGAAGTACCTACCTTTGGTAGAGTTTGCCTACAATAACAGTTTTCATAGCTCCATCAGAATGCCACCCTACGAAGCTTTGTATGGGAGACCATGCAAAACGCCATTGAGTTGGGATAGACTAGAAGACTGAGTAACAGTTAGGCTAGAATTNAAACCCAGTGGGAGAAGTACCCACCTTTGGTAGAGCTTTCCTACAATAACATTTTTCATAGCTCCATCAGAATGCCACCCTACGAAGCTCTGTATGGAAGGCCATACAGAACGTCATTGAGTTGGGATAGATTAGAAGATCGAGTAATAGTTGGGCTAGAATTGATTCAAGAGATGGAGGAACAGGTGATTCAGATTAGGCAGAGACTAAAGGAAGCACAGGATAGGCATAAAAGTTATGCGGATGCACGCAAGACCGACCGAAGTTATGAAGTGAGAAACTAGGTTTTCATTCATATCAGGCCTAATAAGAGTACCATACGGTTCGGGAAGGGGACAAATTTTTCACCTCAATTTATAGGATCGTTCAAAATCCAAGAGAAAATTGGACCCGTTGCCTATCGTCTCGTACTTCCACCCCACTTGCATAAAACTCATAATGTTTTTCATGTATCTATTTTATGTCATTATGTTGCTGATGAATCACATAAACTAAATTGGAAGGAATTGCAGGTATCAGACGTGAGAACTCTCATGGTAGAACCGTTACACATATTGGACCGTAGAGTCCGACAGCTCAGGAACCGTCTGGTAGACCAAGTTAAGGTCCAATGGGACAAGTATAGTCCAGGATCTTCTACTTGGGAAGACGTCGAGACATTACGATGAGACTATCCCTCACTTTTTTTACCACTTTGAGAATATGTTTCTCGAAGGTTGGGTGTATGTAACACCACTTTTTGACTTAGACAACCAGGATTACTTGAGGCCTACACTTTTATTTTCTATTCAAAAGGGAAACTATTAAATGATACACTTAAACTTTTAAGACGTATGAACCTTTATGAATGTTTATATGTATTGAATAATGATGCACATGATGCGATATAGTATGAAAATGTAAATTTTATGAATGTTTAAATGTTATTGATGATGATGGATATAATGCGATCTACTATGTGAATGTAAATTTTACGAATGTTTAAATGTTATTGATGATGATGTATATGATGCGACATATTGTGTGAATGAGAATCCTATGAAGGTTTAAATGCTATTAGAATGATGTTGGATATGATGCAATCTATTTGGTAAATGATAATTTTATGAATGGGTGTCGAAATTGAATTATGGGATATTATGAGATCTATTGCTAACTTAAAAACTTTGATGTTAAGTTGTTGGTACATGGATACTGAATTGAAATGATGGTTGTATGCAACTACATGATGATAATGCATAGAAATGTATGAGTTTGTGTTACAGACTAATCTGTAGGTTATGGGCTATGAAATAGCCAAGGAATAATAATGATGAAAGTGGATGACATGACCATTAGCCGAGAAACAATATGGTATGAATCTTTGTATGTGAAATTATATTGGTTTGGATGCATTGCTATGATATGTGGACCAATGCAGGTTTTCAGGTGCTGAGACTGCCCAAAACTGAATAATTAATGACAAAACTCCCAGCAACATGGTGCCACTGTATATTCCATTGTAGGGTGTGGACCCTAGTTATGATTAGGAGGGGTGGAGGCATTTCCCACTATGTATCCTCCAAAACCTGAAGTCATGGGAGGACGGTGTTAGCTCATGCTCCCCTAGACGTGTGATGATGAATGTCAGTTTCCTGCTGGGGTAGCTTGGTCGAGATAGTGACACTACCGCTTATGGGTTCTATTTGGAGTTAGGTCAATATAGTTGACGCTCCAAGATATTCCAGCAGAGGAAGGATAGGAATGAATATGGAAATAAGCTAGGAAGGAAGGATGAGTAGAAAGAGTTGAGAGAGTATCGAGAATTGTCTTATGGTGGAATTTATTGTTTTTCCCTTCTGAAAAGAAAATGTGTATATATGAATATTCATAATTACGTAACTAAACCACAGTTGTCTAAATAAAATTGTTGAACTAAATAATTGTAATTAAAGGATTTCACAAACATTTGATTGGTTTATTGTCTTTTATAAAAGAATAGTGTTGTTGATTAGATTGGATGCATACATAAATTACTATAAGGGTGATAGTTATTGATTATTAGTACATGCACGAGACTTGTAAGTACTAGCTACACATGCATTTCTTGTACATGTGCACTAGTATGTATGAGTTTTCTTGGCTTACCTACTAATAATGTCGGTTAATTGTTATGAATGTGTGAACCATGTTTCTTTTCCTCTGTATCATGAAATACCTTAACTTCGTATCATGAAATACCTTAACTTCGGGATGAAGTTTCCTGAATGGTGGGTGTATGTAACAACCCTAGTTAAATAGTTGCATAGGGTTTATTAAGTATAGTTAATTAATTAATTAACTTTCTTAATGTGTATTAGTTAAGTAATGATTAATTATTAATAATATTATTTATTTATTTATTGTTTAATAAATGTCGATTAATTAATTAATTGATTACTTAACACATTCAATGATTTGGGTAATGAATTAAATGGCTTAATAACTTTAATTTATTTTATTATAAGAATTTACGTATGTGGGGTGGGGGGGGGATGAAGCATTAAGTGGAGGGATAAGGTAATAAATGGAAGGATAGGGTAATAAATGGAGGGATAAGGTGGGTGGCATTAATGGAGGGTAGGGAGTTGGTGAATGGGGGGAGATATGACTGGGCAGAGGCTTGCAGGAAGGGATTATGAAAAATTGGGAGGAGAGGACTATATTGGGAGCTGTTGGATATTTTCTAGTTTTGGAGTTTGGTTTCTAGAGATTGGGTGAACTGTTGCAGGGGCACCAGGTTGCTAGGAGTTTTGGGCTCGGGGGCCAGGAATCCTCACGGAATCCTGGAGCTAGGGAGCCGAAAAGACTGCTCCTAGCTGGCTGGGTGGTTAGTCGGTTTTGGGCAAGGTTTAGTCAGAGCATCAAGCACAGATTGGAGAGCAGCGGGGAGGACAACCAGATAAGCGGGAATTTAGCATCAGGCAGAGGTATTTTTATTTCTGAATTTGCTAAGTTATGTGATGATTATGTAAATTATTAGCATGTTGTTCGTAAGTTTAAATTTATGTTGTTTATATGCTGAATGAAAAAAATTACTTATTGTTTATGCGTCGAAATAATCTTATTTATTTAAATTTTATGAATCTTATTAGACTTAATTAAATTTATAGTTCCTACATCAATAAGCATCATAAAGAAAAACATACATCCCATAATTAAATATATAATAAAGTTTAATGCATGTTAATAATAATAATAATAATAATAAATAACTTTTAGCAAACAACTCAAACCTTTCAAAACAATAATCTCTAAAAATGATACACAATCTTAAGAAACCTCACCTAACACAAACAAAACAATGAGAATAACTAAAATGTCAAACACAACTAATTGTAATATGATTACTTTCTTTTTTCTTTAGTTTTAATAATAAAATTAAAATTAAATAATTATAATATAATTACTTTCTTATTTATTTAGTTTTAATAATAAAATTAAAATTAAAAAAACATTATTTAATATATTAAAAAAACATTATTTAATATATTGTATTCAATATTTTTAGTTTTAATAATAAAATTAAAATTAAAAATATTGTAAATATTCTCTAAATAACCATAATTAGATATGAATAGAAATTTTCATTAAACTCTACATGAAATTTCTTTTAATCATTTTTTTATATATATAAGAATACTAATAATAAACATCATTTACATATTTTAACATGGGTATTAACACATGTTTGGTTTGGTTTGATGTATTATATTATTTTATTAAAAAAAATGATAACCTGAGCTTGGGAATGAAAATGGGTGTAATCAGATATCAAAATTGAGCACATCATAGCACTCAAAAGGATCCCAACATGTTTTAGAAGTGTCGTAAAAAAATGGTCATCCAAAAAAATGTTGATTTTCCCCTTTACTCATTTTTGAAGTGTAAGGTGTATATTAAAATTTCATAAGAAGGGTTATTCTTCAAAGTGCTCATCACCATATGTCTTCAGTGAGTGACACATCCATGGATAACTTTGTTTATGTTGCAAACTTATGTTCAAGTTTTGAAGATGGGGTTGTGGCAGCAAGCAAACACAAACATAGCTTAGAAGTCAATGTTGTAACTCTATGCATAGTATATGCATGATACTACTTAGAATTTTATAACTAATGGTGAAAAGAACAGTCAATGTCGTAACTCTATGCATATTATATGCATGATACTACTTAGAATTTTAATACTAATGGTGAAAAGAACGAATGACTAGAGAATCAAATATCCTCCCTTTCACACTACATTGATTCTATAATTTTTGGATAAAGAGCACATAAATGTCTCATATATAAATATTAAATATATCATATTAGATTTGAATGGTAAATGAATAAATGTTGAACTTAATCATGTCTTGCAATTTATTTTTAGTGTAAAAGCCTTTATTTACTCAAAAACAAAATTATTGTACCATATCAACTTGCATTAATGTGATGGAAGAAAAGTGGAAGATAAAACTTCCCATATGGTAGAGGAAAATTAAAGTTGCATTTCCTATTTGTTTTCTAGAATATCATTTAATATTTCTTATCTATTTCTATTTGTTTTCTAGAATATCATTTAATATTAACTATATGTTTTCTCAAACTATTTATGGCACCACCAAAACCGTTATGCTTGATTTCAATGATTTGAATTATGTTGATATTTCCCTTCTTTTGAACAATTTATTTGAGTTCTTTCTATGTTTGATTTCACTTATTTGCATTATGTTAGTATTTCCCTTATTTTGAATCATCTATAGAATGCTCAAGAACCTGGCATTAATGTCATCCTAAATTCATCCTAAATTCACTATAATTGTTTGTAAGACTTTTTGTTCTTAAATTGGATTTGTAGAGCATTTTTCTTCTTCAAATGTATTCTTTGAATTCTTGTTGCACTTGAATTGTGTGAGTATTTCATTATGGATTTTCTACCATATTTTGTTAGAAGTTGAAATCTATTAACATGTGTTTGAACCCTTAGTTATTTATGTTGTTTTTAGGTTCATGTGTTCACTAATGACTGTATGTTCACTATTAGTTGCAATAGTGAAGGGATCTAGATTTGTGGAGCATTTACTTCTCCTTTTTAGAGTTATGAAAATGAAATATCTATGTGTTCTTGATTTTCATGTGGGTTATTCAAATTTGGATTTCATTGTTTCTATTATTGCAATCAATTAAATCATGAATAAATAGAAGTAAAATGATTAAATGGTTTTTTTTTTTTTCTTGGAAGACTCACAAATATATCTTTTAAAATTGATTCAATAATTCACTCACATATTTGGGGTGGATAGAGAATAGGTACACTACAAATATATATTCTTAATTATCTTTATAATTCTATAGAAAACATAACACAGTGGCCTACATTTGCTCTAGTGTAACAAATGAAATATTTGGAAGCATTTTTAAATATGTGAAATTTTCTTTTACATTTATGTTTATGATATTTGAATATTTGAATCTGTGATTGAAAATGTTAAGGTTATATTTTGCAAAAAACTTTGTGAATGTTAAGGTGATATTTTGGATTTGCTAATTTCTCTACTAAGCATAAATTTAATTGGAAATCTACTATTTTATTTAACATAATTTTTTTATGAAGTGTGTATTTAATTTATTATTGTTAATTAAAATGTTATTTTTTCAAAGATTTTCATCATATAAGAGTTGCATGAATATATATATATATATATATATATATATATCTTTCCAATTGAAATTAAGATCCACCCCTCAAATTTGATTGTATATATTTTCTATAATGTTCAAGATTAATACAATATTTTATATTAAATGTTGTTGTCCTTTTAGATATGTCCATATGATTGTTGTACGCAACCGTTATAATCCAGAGGTTGAGATAACATTGTACGCAACCGTTATTCGTCAAAGTCTCGTGAGTTTTAAGGAGTGTACAGTAGATCAACCTCACGTGACATATACTTCCACGTAACGACTCACATTGACAAAATATGGTGGAAATATATTCCATTGCTATCATCTTTCACTTTCTACATAACAATGATGGGAAGGGATGAAAAATAGGACATGCTCAACATACATTTATTTGATTTCATAACGAGGAGTCATATTGAATATATATACTTTGCATCATTTTCATGTTCACTATCTAAAAAGGAGTAAAATGGATAAGATGGATAAGGAAGGAAAAATTTCACATTCTAGTCTGATTAATGCTCAACAATGCTTCATAAAATATAGTTTCCATAAGATTTATGAGCCCCAAGGGTCAGAGGAAAAGAGAGGAATGATCCAAGACCTAGAAGACATAAAAGTGTGATCCACTAACCTCCATTGGATATTGGCAGGGGACTTCAACATCATCACCTCACTTGTGGAGAAGAAAGGAGGTACAAGAAGATTGGATTGGGATGCAGAAGAATTCTCAAAGTTCATAGACACAGAGGAGATGGTAGATCTTGAAACTAAGAATGGCCAGTTCACCTGGAACAATAAATGGATAAACCAATTTCAAGTAGCAACAAGACTCGATAGATTCCTTATTTTGGAGTCAATCATTATGTAGGGGCTAACCTTAGATTGCAACATCCTTCCCTGGGGGGATCTGATCATTGGCCAGTGCAATTGGAAGCTGGTTTCCAAACAACACCGAGGAACAGACCCTTTAGATTTGAGAAATTCTGGATTGAACACCTGACTTTCAAGGAAAGAATCAAATAGTGGTGGCGGGAAGAGCAATCAGAGAAAGGGACTAGGATGTTTCAAATTTATAAGAAACTTAAGTACATAAAAAATAAGCTCAAAGAGTGGAACAGGGACACCTTTGGGAATATAAACCAAGAGAAAAACAACTTAGAAGGAAAAATGAAAAAACTCCAAGAAACCTACATGTTGGAACGAGATATGGAGGACCAAAAAAAGGAAGAGATCTAGCTGACCCAAGATTGGAAGGCGCGATGCCAGCAGGAAGAAACACTCTGGCATCAAAAGTCCCGTATCTGATGGCTAAAGGAAGGAGAGAGAAACACCAACTTTTTCCATAGAACAACCATGGCAAGAAGATCCCACAACAAAATCCTGAAGATCAAGGACCAAGATGGAATCGAATGTGAATCACATCAGGAGATTGAAACCACTCTGGTTAAACACTTCCACGAGATATCCCAAGAACCCCTCCAAGACAGAACGAAGGCCATTCAAAGGATAACCCAACATATTCCATGCCTGGTCACAAAGGAACAAAACATCTTCCTATAGAAACCTATTACGACGGAATAAGTTGACCAGGTGCTCTAGGAAATGCCCAATGGGAAATCCCCAGGCCCATATGGCTTCATAGTGGATTTCTTCAAATCCTATTGGGAAATCATCAAACATGACATTTATAAGGTAGTAGAGGACTCTAGAAGGTCAGCCTCAATCCTTAAAGCACTAAACTCCACAATGATAACATTAATACCCAAATAAAATGAAGGCAAGACCCATGACCGGTACAGACCTATAGCACTATGCAATGTGGTTTACAAGATAATATCCAAAGTCATAGCAAATAGACTGAAACCCCTCCTACCTACACTGGTCTCACAAGAACAGGCAGGCTTTTTGGAAGGAAGACAAATAATGGACAACATCATCCAAGCCCATGAGATCATTCACACCTTGAAGCTTCAGAAGAGAGGGGGGATGCTAATACAAATAGACCTAGCAAAATCTTATGACAAAATTAGCTGGCACTATATGGTCAATACCTTGGAAGCATTTGGTTTCACCCAGCACTGGATCAGCTAGATTGTCAGTCTCATAACCACAACAAGCTACTCGCTAATAATCAATGGAGCCCCTACCAAACCCTTATGGCCCACGAGAGGTATCAGACAAGGAGACCCACTATCCCCTTTCCTGTTCATTTTGATGATGGAAGGCCTCAGTCAGAGCATAAAGAGTGCAACCGCAACAGGGGAAATAACAGGTCTCAAACCCTTCGAAAATTTCCCTACTTCAACTCACCAACATTTTGTGGATGATACCTTACTCCATGGCATCCCCACAGTAAAGGAAGCTAAAGCCTACAAACGAATCCTAGAAGATTTTTTGGAAGCCTCAGGCGCTAAGATCAACCATTCCAAGTCGATGATATTCTTCTTCAATACCAACCCAACTATCCAAAGGAATTTGACCAACATTCTAGGATTTGAACGAAATACACTCCTAGCCAAGTACTTGGGGGTTCCACTGATAGACAAAGTGTACAAAATGAAAACTTGAGAAGGAGTAATAAACAAGTTACAAGAGCGGGTAAAAAATTGGACATATAGATCCCTCAATCCAGCCGGAAGACTAATCCTAACTAAGTCTATTTTACAAGCAATCCCAACCTTTATGATGGCTGCCTTCCCAACTCCACAGAGGATTCTACAAAAAATAAGAGCCATCCAAAGGGACATCCTGTGGCGAGGCGCGGAAACAAAGAAAAAATGGGCCCTAGTGGCTTGGGAGAAAATCTGCAAGCCAAAGAGACAAGGAGGCCTAGGGCTACAGGTCCCACAAGTGACCAATAATTCCTACGAGGCAAAACTCTGGTGGCGATGGGTCAAGGAAACTACTACACCTTAGGTAAACCTTTGGAAGGCAAAGTATGCCCCAGACATTCGCGACCAGGACAAAATCCACTTCAGAGGAACTAGGGATGGGTCAACCATTTGGAACCTAGCTTGGCGTAACAAAGCCTGGATTCAGACACATATCTTTTGGGAAATCAGGGATGGCAGAACAACCAGATTCTGGGAGGATGCTTGGAAACAGGAACTGAAAATGGAGAACCCAGATAGAGAGGCACTCCAACAAGAGCTAATAGCACAAGGTAAAATTAACGTCTACCAATACTGGAAATAGGAAACGGACCACAACAAATGAAGAATCTGGCACAATATCACTCTGCAGAACAATGATCCACCCACAACAACAGTAAAAGAGGTGGAGGAGGAACTGGGAAGATGAAAAAATAGCAGTCATAGAAGGAGAGGACCAGCTGAGATGGGGACAAAAATATGGGGGAAATTCAACCTGAAGGAAGTCCTACACTATATTGCAGACCTGGACCAAGAAGACCCAGCGCAACAGTGGGATAAGTTATGGAACAACCCCCAATGGACAAAGATAAAAAATTTCCAATGGTTAATACTTCACAACCACATTCTAACTTGGGAAAACCTAAGGAAAAAGGGATTCATAGGTCCTTCAAGATGTCATCTCTGCCAAGCCCAGGAAGAAACAATGAACCATCTCCTGAATGAATGCGCCTACACTGCAGACCTTTGGGACTGGGCGGCAAGTTTCTTTCGCCAGTCCAACAGGATTCAAGGTGACATTGTTGCAACCATCAATCTCTGGAAAGAGAACTACATTGAACAAGAAGAGGTGAACCTATGTTGGATACTCATTCTAGGAATGATCATATGGTTGATATGGAAGGAAAGGAACCGACGCATTTTCAAAAACCAAAGATGGCATGAAGGGAAGATCAAGGAAACAATAATATCCATGACACGAGATACGGTACAGAGCCACAACTGTCAGGTAGGTAGATCGCAACCCACTGATCATGATTCCCAAGTCATAAAGGTCTTCCGCCTGAATGGCAGCCGCAACCACAATCAGTTCAAACGGTCACTGTAACTCCAAGTAGGTGAGTGCAACTGGAAGCCACCACCTTCATGCTCCCTCAAGTTGAATTTCGATGGGGTGGCGAAAGGAAACCCAGGGAGAACAGGTTTGGGAGGAGTAATCAGGGACAATAAAGGAAACATCATCTGGCTATACATTGGGAGTCTGGGCAACTCAACCAACAACACTGCGGAATTCATAGCCCTGGAGACTGGCCTAGAGATTATAAGTTGAGAGGGGATGACAAATGCCATAGTGGAAGGAGATTCTACGATGTTGATCAACACAGTAAGAAAACTCCAAAACAGCACCAGAATGAAAAAAAATCCAAAGACACTCGCAATTGGTACACCTACTGCAAAAAATTCAGGAGCACTTGCGGACAGGGATCACAGTGGAGTTGTGTTGGGTTCAGAGGTCAGCAAATGGACTGGCAGACAGAGTAATGAATGAGGGGGTGGATAATGAAGGTCCAAAACTGGACACAATCTGGAGCAACATCCCACAAGGTCGATTCTGAACAGATTGCACCTAACTTGCCGCAAAAGACTATGAAAACTGTAGTAGTAAGGAAGATCACTTGAGGCACAGAAGGAATTGAAGGGCACATAGGTTCCAGGCAGGATCTGACAGCCCACCAATCAAACAAGGTTACAAATGCAGGCACAGATCACACATCAGACAAAGGCACGACACCACAGTCCTGTCAATAGAAAGAAGTACAGGGGTGACCCGTGGGAACGCAAAATAGATAACCAGCAGGCGGCGAAGTATGAAGGACAAAAAGGTTCACCAGGGTCAAGTATGGGCACACCTCACCCAAGTATTGTTACGGGGCAGGGAAATGACTGGCATACAGTGAACAAGGCAAAGAATTGGCGCAGGAATTACGCCACAACCATCAAGTGCACACGCTCTGGAATAGAGGACACGGACCAGAAGGGTCACCTTGAGGAGTAGGCTAGGATTGAAAGGACAAGACCACAACCAGGTTGGATCCATAAAAAAAGGTATAACAGAAAGAGGAACAGATCGTACCAAAGAAATAACAGGGGCCACCTTAATTATCAAAAAGGGGTGAAGCGGAACAGGAGAAGAACCCAACGTAAAAACTACCATAGGCAAGAGAAGATGGTACACATAAAGAAAACCAGTAGCAAGAGAGGCCCCCAGGGAACATAACCTTCGCCAAGCACTCGGAGGATGACAAGAATCGAACAAGTGACCAAGGAAGAAAAGAGTACCTTCCACACGTAGGTTGATACAAATGGAAAGACAATCATCAAAAGATGAGAGCAAGAAATCAACAACACTCGCAGGGGTAAATCCTGGACAAAACTAACTCAGGAAGCGGGGGGGATAATTGACCCAGGAGCCACACTGCCCAGAACAACCCTCTACCACAGGACAGTGGAGGAGGCCTGGAGAACCAAAAT
>JASDQU010361517.1:0-11754 GCA_032191745.1 Picea mariana | reverse complement strand
TTCTTTACTACAACACTAAGTGCTTTTGGAATTGAGCATATATAGTGCACAGCTATCTTTGAAACAAAAGACTTCCCTGGGTTGATAATTTATGTTTCACTTGGTTGTTTGAAATTAATTAAGCAATTATAGTGACCAACACCGATTTTCTTCATCTTTAGTTTATTGTATGTTCCCCTTGGGAACCTTTCTTTCCTCAAATGTGCCAAAACTAACTCACCAACTTCGAACTGAAGTTGTCTCTTCCACTGATCAGCTCTGTGCTTATATTCTTGGCTTGATTTCAGCAGTCGCTCCTTCACCTGGCCGTGAAGTTCTTTCATCGCCTCTGTGAATCCTTCAGAACTTGCGCTCATAGTTATCATCTGTTCCTAATCCCTTAGGTCAGAGACTCCCCTCAGCTTCATGCCGTATACAATCTAAAATGGATTTCTACCTGTGCTGCTGTTCACTAGATCATTGTATGCGAACTCTGCTTGTGGCAATATACTATCCCACTGGCTGTGGTGCTCTGTCACCAAGCTTCTCAGCAAGTCTCCCAGACTTCTGTTCACCACTTCGGTTTGCCCATCCGTCTGAGGATGATAGGTAGAACTAAACATCAAGTTAGTTCCCATATTCTTCCACAGTGTCCTCCAGAAATGTCCAATGAACTTTGTATCTCTGTTTGAAACTATACTTCTGGGTAAGTCGTGAAGTCTAACGACCTCTTTGAAAAACAGATTTGCGATGTGAGTCACATCGCTGGTTTTCTGGCATGGGATAAAGTGTGCCATCTTAGAAAGCCTGTCAACTACCACAAAGACTGAATCATATCCTTTTTGCATCCTTGGCAATCCCAATACGAAATCCATGCTGATTTCATCCCATGGTCTCTCGGGTATGGGTAATGGTTGATAGAATCCTGCATTCTGCTTTCTTCCCTTTGAATGATGGCAAATTATACACCTGTCTACAAACCTCTTGACTTCTGACCTCATCCCTGGCCAAAAGTATGATTCACTCAGCTTTGCAAATGTTTTGTCGTGACCAAAATGCCCTGCTAAGCCTCCGCTGTGTTTTTATTTTAACAAATTCTCCCTCATGGAGCAATTCAGAATACATAATTGATTGCCTTTGAACATCAATCCATCCTGGATCACGTACTCTATCCACTGGCTTCTGTCTTTGAGAACTGGGTTCTCAGCTGCTCCATACGCTTTGCTAAAATCCTGATCAGCTGTATACATATCCTTAAGATCATCAAAGCCTAACGTCCTAACTTTGAACTCCTGCATCAGCAAACATTTCCTGCTCAAAGCATCAGCCACTTTGTTAGCAGTACCCGAAATATGCTTAATTACAAATGTAAAATTTTGCATGTATTCGACCCACTTAACATGCCTCTGATTCAACTTCTCCTGTTGAGTCACATATTGCAATGCATGGTTATCACTATACAAAACAAATTCTCTTGGAATCAAATAGTGCCTCCATTTCTTCAATGCCTGTATGACGGCATAGAATTCCTTATCATACGTGGAATATTTCTCTTTTGCCTCATTCAGCTTCTCGTTGAAATATGCAATCGGTCTATCCTCCTGACTCAATACCACTCCTATGGCAAACCCACTTGCATCACATTTTACTTGGAACGTCTTTTTAAAATCCGGCAACACTAGAACCGGTTGTTCCGTGATCTTCCGTTTCAACAATTTGAAACTTTTCTCTGCCTCTTCAGTCCAATGAAAAGATTTATGTCTTTTCTTGAATGAATCCATCATCGCTGCACTAATCCCACTGAAATTTCTGATGAACTTCTGGTAGAAAATAGCCAGTCCATGAAAACTCCTCACCTCAAAAATATTTCTCAGTGATGGCCAATTTTTAATTACCTCCACCTTATCTAGATCCATCTTCAATTCATTCGTCGATATGAAAAATCCTAAGTAAATGAGTTCTATATTCATAAATGAAGATTTCCTCATGTTAATCAACAGCTTCTCCCGCTGTAGCTTCTTCATTACTATAGTTAAATGCTTCAAATGTTTTGCTTTTGTTCTGCTGAAAATCAATATGTCATCCAAATACACAATGACAAACTTCCCGATGAATTCCCTTAGGACTTCATTCATTAACCTCATAAAGGTACTTGGCGCATTCATCAAGCCAAATGGCATGAATAGCCATTCGTACAACCCTTCATTGGTTTTTAAGGCCGTCTTCCACTCATCGCCTTCCCTCATGTGAATCTGATGATATCCTCTTTTCAAATCAATCTTTGAAAAAAGTTTGCCTCCATCTTTTTTTGGACTGAGTACCGTTGGAACGACACATGGGCTTAGGCTTTCCTTGACCAATCCTTTGTCTAGCATCTCTTGGACCTGCTTCTTAACCTCTTTGTTCTCTTGCGGTGTCAACCTGTACGCGACCTTATTCGGAAAACTAGCTCCTGGTATGAGTTCTATATGATAACTCACACTCCTCATCGGTGGCAATGAATGAGGTAATTCGTCCACCACGATGTCAGCGAACTCTTCCAGCAGTTCCTGAATTTCTCTTGGAAAATCATCCACTCTCGTGCTGGTCAAAACAATTTTCGGTTTCCTGACCACAAAGAATTGTGGATCTTCTTTCTTCTTCACCTCCGTAAGAAGCTTCTTCCCACTCATGAGAAGTACAGTATTTCTCGCTTCTGGTTTTACCTCCTTATCTTTAATCGGAAGCAACATATGTTTCCTCCCATTCTTCTCTAGAGTATACGTATTCATCTTCCCATCATGAATTACGTTCCTGTCATATTGCCATGGTCTGCCCAACAATAAATGACAGACATCCATAGGAATAACATCACAGAGTATTTTATCATTATACCCTCCTATTTTGAATTCAACTAAACACTGTTTAGTGACATTTACCTGATGTCCCTTCTGCAGCCATGAAAATTTGTACGGGATCGGATGATCAATTGTTTCCAGCTCCAGTTTCTCCACCATCTCGGTTGAAACAATATTATCTGTGCTACCGCTGTCAACTATAACCTTGCACACCCTGTCTTTGGTCTTGCAAGTAGTCCTGAAAAGTCTGTTTCTTTGAGCTGAGTCCTCCACCTCCTTCTCGGGTGTTAAGAGAACCTTATGCATCATCAATGACCTTTCTCCTTCTGCATCTTCTACTTCAATATCTCGCCTCTGTGCCTCCACGATGTGAGCTTCTCCTCCGTCCTTCTTTTTATCTAGACAGTCATAGGATTTGTGCCCTTTTTTCCACACGTGAAGCATGTGATTACTCCACCTCTTCCTCTTCCTCTACCTCTGGTACAAGGAAACATGTTATTATCAGTGTATCCTCCACTCTGTTCTGTATGCTACCCTCGTTGTTTAGCATGTTGGCCTCACTGTGAACTTCCACCTCTTTCGGTTCTAGTTTGAGGCTTTTTCCAGTCATCCTTGGATTTCTGGAATTTATCTTGGGCAACTGATTTACCCTTGGGATGAATCCTGCCTCGACCTCACTGTCCTTTCTTACAACTCAGCTTCTCTTCTTCTTTCAAAGCCATTTGATAGGAGTCCTCCACCATTCTGATGGTTTTCATACTCATCTCATCCTGGATATCATATCTCAGGCCATTCATATACCTGGCTACCTTCTCATCATCGCTCTCCCGATGACCTGCCCTGATATTCAGCCGATAGAATTCCTCCGTGTATTATTTCACCGTCATCAGCTTCTGTCTCAGGTTCTGCATCCTCCTGAACAGAGTGATTTGATAATCTCTTGGGATGAACTTTTCCTTCATATTTGCAATCATTCGATCCCAGCTTTTAATTTTCTACTTGCCCTTGCAGCGTCTATCTGCTTGAATCTCATCCCACCATAATGCTGCATGTCCCTTCAATCTCGTGACAGCATGTCTGAATTTCTTATCCTCTTCGACATCTTCATAGTCGAAATAGGTGTCAAGAGCTCTAATCCAATCTAGAAGCTCCTCTGCATCCAGATTTCCTTCATAAACTGGAATGTCCATCTTTGTTTTTGAACCCATTCATGCAATAGCTTTAATTAATCACTCATTGGCTGCATCCTTGGCTGCAACTTCTTCCCCATGTTCAGCTTCATCTTCACTCTCAGAATCGCTAAGATCCCCTGCATTGGCTGTGCGTCTTTGCGTTATCTCCATGTCTTCAAGTCTTGCTCGGAGATCTCGTATCTCTCTTTCCATTTCTGGATTTTGAGCTTGTATTCCTCTTCTTCTCGGGTTTTCTCTTTCTTCTGGATCGGGTGACTGTCTATCCCATCTCCTTGGTGGCATGGTGAAATTTCTTCTCTGCTACAGAAAGCAAAGAGTCTTTCTGCTACTCTGATACCACTCTGACGCAAACGCACCCTCCAAGCACGTCTGCTCACAGGACCTTCTCCTTCCTTGGCCCGAAGAACTGAAAAAGCGCTTCAAAATCCCCTATCGGGAATTCTCCGCACCAACATAAATTCTCCTTAACAATCTCCCTGTCCTTGTCGGGGAATCAGACTTCGCAGGTTCACGAGTCCAGTGGTCGTGTGTTATGTGTTCCACAATTCTTCAAACCCCGATGTGGGTCAAGGTCAACACCTTCTGTTCCTATCGGAACCTCCTCTGTCGGGATTTTGACGCTTTTGATGTTGTGACCAACTTGCCTCACGGACGTTCGAATCCCGATATACCGATACTTTGTTGCGCTGACACATGCGTGGGTCAACTCTTCAACGGCTGTACCCCATCGTTATTTTGGAGTTCACGAATTCACAACTCCTGATGCATGCGTTCATGGGACTTGCCTTTTCTCGATCCCCGATACGGTACGCCATGCGCCACCTGTCCTTCACGCAAATTCTTGTGGCCCACTCGCCCTTCACAATCGAGAAATCATGTGTCGCGATATCACAATCCCAAATGTAGTTGTTCATGGAACTTGCAAAGTTCTGAACCCCGATGTGGGGTAACACCTGTCCACCTCGCAAATACTTGTGGTTAATTGGATGTCGCGTTTCGGAGTTTCGTGACCCTCGCTGCTGTGATCTTCACGTCACCAAGAATCTCAATATGCCAATCCCCAATGCTTGTGAGGATTGGCTCTTCCACGTCACTATCCCCTCGTCACCCTATCGGACATCGCAAGATCGTGATTCCTGATGCAATGATTTCTATGTCTCCGGAATTCACAAAGTGTCGAACCCCGACTCCTCTCCGGGTTCCTGACGCGTGTCCTGTCGAGATCAACGGCTAGGATTTCTCTGGAGTTTCGAGACTCACAAGGTATCAGTTCTCTCGACTTCTAAAACCTCGATGACTCCAATATCTTGATGACTCCCTGGGACCTTCCTTCTGCTTACTAGGGCTTAACCCCAGTGCAACCCATGCCAAATATGATGGTTGGCGGGCAACCAAATGCTGATCTCATGGCCCACGATCCTCCCGAGCTGAAACTCCTGGCGTGGCTGTAACCTCCTCTCTACTCTAGTGGATCTGATGGCTGGCAGGATTTCACGGATCCTCTCCATGAGATCTTGACCGTCACTTCTTCCTCCTTGAGGATTTCTTGATGCGAAAGCTCCTGTGCAGCCCTTCAACAGATTTGAAGGCTTTTCTCCTCCTGAGCTTTTCCTAGCTTTTACAATCTCTTAGGAAAAGAGAATCCTTTGCTCACACTCCTTGCGGCAACCTGCAACACTTTGAGTGTTCAGCTTCCCTTGACTCTGCGCACGCCTGCAGCAGCAGTCCTCCAAAGATTCTATTCAGATTCACAACTAAAACTCTCCCTTAGCCCACGCACTCCTTGCACAGCTCCAGTAACCCAATTTCACTTCTGGGTGAACGAGAACAAGAGTTAAACTACCCGAGCCTCCATCAACGCACTCTTTGTGGATGTTTTTGACTGCACTCCTTGCAGGAATCCTCACTCAGATAGAGAAACAATTGAAACTCATTTCTTCTCCCTTTCAGACTTCTGTTTGAAACATGAAATCATATGCACAGCATATCAAAGCAAATGCATAACAGGAAAAACAAACATTCATGAGCATATCATCAACACACACAGAGAGAAGCACAAAACCATGAATCTGAATCAATTCCTTCTATTAATTCAAGATCTATACATGGGTGTTCTTCTACAGCTCTCTGCTATTCTCCTATGCTCTTCCTGCTTCAATAATCATGCTTGCTTGCTTTCTCACTAATGTTACAATGTACAATGAGGGTGTCTATATCTGTTTTCCCTCCTGCGCTCTAAAACTGTCAAATCTAGAAATAAATTCTATCTACCTGCATTAACTAGTCTTAAATGCCTACTATCTACTAAGGACGAGAGCATATCGCTCAAGGTCCAATACAATATTCAAAAGGCGCTTTTATTAAATGATCTCAATTACATTCAACACATCATATCCAAGGTAAAATTCAAAATGTTTGGCTGGGCTTGTCCAGCTGTTCATTGTCTTCCACGCTGGCTCGCTTGACATTTGTGATGCTCCTGCATCACGTCAGCTGGTCACGTGGGTAAGAGTTGGTGCTTAGTTCTTGCTTGCACATGCGTAGCTCCAAAGAAGGACTTGTGGATAGACAATTGTGTGTGAAGTATTCTCGCGGGGAATAAAAGAGTCAAGCAGACTCAAAGGGGGGATTAAGAATGATCCTAGATAGGGAGGTCGTGCAGAACATACTGGGGTAGGAGTGTCCGCATCAGTGTGTAAGATGAAGAGATTATTTTATGGTCTAAATAAATCACCAAGGATGTAATACCAAAATTTCAACACTTACATCCTCGGATTGGGATTTGTGAGAAGCAAGTCTAATCGCTTTGTGTATTACAAGAAAGAAGGTGGTTGTTTCATCCATGTAGTATTATATGCCAATGAAATGTTGCTGGTTGGAAACAAAATGGATGTTATAAAGGAGGTGAATATGCAATTATCCTCCATGTTCAACATGAAGGATCTTGATGTTACTAACTTCATTTTGGGAATGGAGGTTAATATAGATTGTGTAGTTATAAAAACTTGGTTAAATCCGAGGAAGCACATCAAAACAATGTTAAACTTTTTTAGCATGCAAGAATGAAAAATGGTCAAGGTACCTATTCTTGTAGGGTAATACTAATTTTTAAACAATGTCCAAAGACACAAGAAGACAAAGTGGAAATAGAATATGTTCCCTATGATAGTGTTGTTGGTATTTTAATGTATTCAATGGTATACATTTGACTAGATATTTCCCATGCAGTGGGAGTATTAAGTAGGTACATGTTGACACCTAGGAAAGATCATTGGAATGTTGTCAAGAGATTTTTCAGGTACTTCTGTGGAACAACAACATATGCAATATGTTACCAAGGGAAACATGAAACTTACAGGGAAGTGAATTTACATGACTTTTTCGATGTTGACTGGGATGGAGATATTGATTCAAAGAAGGGAAACCAATGGATATGTGTTTAGATTTTTCAATGGAGATTAAGAGATGCATGGAAGTAGCCTTGTTGACAACAAAATATAAATACATGATAACCAACCATGAAAATAAGGAATCCTTTTGGTTTCATATATTTTGTTCAAGGATTGGGTTTTAAAAAACATATGAGGATAAATTGTGAAACTTAGAGTACAATTTTCTCGACAAAGAACCCAACTTACCACTCTAGGATGAAGCATATTGATGTACAATACCATTTCATGATATTCATGGTGGAAAAAAAGAAGGCGTTTCTAGAGAAGGTCGACATTTTGAAAAACATTGAAAACTCTTTAACCAAGTATGTGAGTGTTGAGAAGTTCTTTTGGTGTAGAGAGGAAATGAAAATTGTTTCCTTGGGTCAATGAATTTTTTTTTTAGTTTCTCAAGTTGTTTCTACAAAGAATCCAACAAGCGAGAGAATGTTAGGATATTATATTCTTTGTAGTGGAAACTCAATCCACCAATTGTTCAATCGAGGCCGCTTGATTGAATGGTTAATTCAAGTTATTGGTCGACATGTTATTTGATTGGAGGTCATCAGGTTAGCTAATTGGAGGTCAAAAATTTAGTTGAATGGAGGTCGACAGGTTATCCAACTGGATGTTAACAAGTTATTCGACTATATGGTCGACAGGTTAGATGATTGGAGGTCAAAAGTTGGTCGACTAGATGGTCAATTGGTAGAGAGTTTGTATTCAACTAGTGTTTGAAATTAGAGATAGACTCCCAAGAATTACGAGATCATATATTATCATATTCATGGATCTGTAACATTTTTGGGTTCCACAAGTTATGGTTTTACATGTATAAGATGCCTTTAAATATGGAATTATATAATATTGTATGTAAGAGTCAAAGAGAGGGTTCATTGGTATTGAATATGAATCCAAATGGTTGTAGGGTTGTCCTTGTAATAAAGCAATGGATTAGGATGATAAATTGGTCTTAGGTGTGGACCAAGCTTATTTGTATAAATATTTATTTATTGAATGATTAAGACAACATAACAGTGGGAGTTTCTCAAGCATTTCTTATTTTCTTGGTTAAGGTTTTCCAAGGTAAATATGTTTGTACTGTATGTGATTTCCATTATTTTCTTTTTTAATTTTGTCTTTTATTTCTTGTTAGGTTTATTTTCTTTACAAAACACTTTTATGATTTCTCTAGGTTACTAGAGGGATAGAAGTTCCATTATTAAAGAACAATACATGCCCTAAACGATAACTCGTCTCAATCCCACACAAGGAATCATTCTCAAAGGAATGGTTGAGGTTCTCTAGAGACTAGCATCTAAGTGGGATACATGTGCCATGGGTAGGTTTTATGCAGTAGAAATGGTGTTTGAGGTCTATACATGGTCAAGGGGGAACAAGGGGTCCAAGCCATAGATTAACGTCTTCCAAAGCTATAAAACTATGGTTAGGGGAGGAAAACACTTAGTATTTATTCTCTAAATGTCAGTTCTTTAGCTCAACCACCATGAAAAACACCAACAAAGCACAATCCAAGCCCTCTCTTGGGGGTCTTTGGAATGAATGTTGGATATGGATTCCATTGGTAGATTTTTCACACCAAGGATGTGTCATAGGGAATTAAACATTGTCAATGAAGGGAAAAAAGTGCCTCGGTATATTGTTGAATCTTGTTAGGATTAATATCCTTGAACAACCCCTCATACCAACACATTATGCCTCCATGTGGGATACAATATATAGATTCCATTAATTGGTTTTGGGCACTAGTGATAGGTCTATAGGCCTAGAAAATGGTTTAAAAGAAAAACAAGGGCCTTGTGTTGAAAAATGAACCTTATAGACCTTGATGATTGTGATAAATGCCTCCAATCATGGAAAATTCCCTCTCTATGGGGTCTTTGACCCTCAAGTGGTATTACATGTTCCATTAGCTGGTTTTGCATGAAGAGTATGTGATTAATAGGACTATGTTTAGGAGAGGAAAATAGGTTTTAATGTTAAATCTTTCCTTACGAAACATAGATCCCAATGCTAAAGGTTATGAAAGTTTTGCAAATTTATGAATAATTTAATAAGAACACATGCAAGTTTTTATTGGGTGTGCATTCTTGTAAATTAAAAAAAATGGGCGGGACTACCTCTTTTCCTCTACCTTTTGGATGAGTTAGTTTCTTTGGAATGAAAAACATAGTATCTTGGGTTGCATTAAAAAAACATATCCATTTTCCCATCTCTCTATTCTTAACTTCATTTTCAGCTACACTTTAAAATATGATCCACATATTTATTGTTGATGTAACTGCTCACACTTATAGAGATTTGTGTGCAAATTTTAAATATATGTTTTTTTAACAAAAGAATATTGATTTCTATTTTTATTGATGTTTATCTTTACATACATCATAATTATAAAATACATAGGAATTTATTTTTTGCATAACATTTTATTTCCTCACCCCATTTGAAAACAAATTGTATTTGAGTTTGCAGGTTTTCACAGTTAGTCATGATGCTAGAGAGTCTTTTGGATCAAAAATCCACACAAATGTTTGATCTAGAAGACTCTCTAGCAACAAATTTTATGTTGCACAAACAAACATGGTAATATAAAGTGAATAGATCAAAAGGAGAAAACAATTATATAAGTGGAATTCAGAGAGATGAAAAAAAGAAAGAGCTACACATTGAAAGGAAAATATTGAATAATTATGTTAAGACCCTGAAACATAGTCTTTTACTACTTTACCACATAATTTCAAGGCTTCAATAACCTTATTAATTTTAAAAATATATAAAATTAACATTTAAAAATATGGAAAAATAGTGGCCCACAAGAATCGATTATTATCTACAACCATAATGTTAAGCCCTAATATTGGCTCATTAACCCTTAATTGGGGCATATTAGATTAGTAATGTTGGCTCATTAACCCTTAATTGGGGCATATTAGATTAGTAATGTTATTTTATTTATGTCGGCTTTAGGCCATTAGTTGTAATTATACCTCCTAGTCTCCTATATATACCAAGGAGACATTTTTCATTTTGAATCATCTAGTACTTGAACATTTAAGTGGGGTAAAAGGAGGTTTCCCCCTCGAAGAGGCTTATTATCTGAAATTATCTCTTTTTCAAGGTGTTGAGTACTTTTCCTGAAGTTTTTCTATGCTATATTGATGTTTGGTTCTTAACATATGGTATCAGAGCTCAAGGTCTTGGGGTTTCACTGCTACATATGAGACACCGTGGCATTTTCACTATAATTTTTTTTATACAATGTTTCAGAAGGAACGACTTGGAGGATACTTAGTAGACGGATCAAGGTACGTTGGGTTCAAAATTCATCTCCTGAGGCCTTATAATTTTGGAGATACAACATGTACAAGATAGGGTTCTGGAATCATCCTGAAATGAGTCATTGCGGAATTTTCGCTATAAAATTTTTTTTGTAATGTTTCAGACCCTAAACTTTGGATGCTATTTACAGAAATTAGTAATGTATCTTTGGTAAAAATTTCAACTTCTGGGTCATCTTAAATTTGTAGATACACCTTGTGTAAGATAGGGTATCTGACTAGTCCTATTGACTAGTCTCAAGAAGGTGTTCCAAGTAAAACAATCATAACTTCTTGCTAGAGTATCCAAATTGACTGTGACTAGTTTCATTGGATCGTGAATAGTATGTAGTATTTTGGGTGCGAGTTTTAGAATTTGATATCAATTATTGTGTGCGGGGCATGCTATACAAGTGAGATCTCCTGAAAAGTCCAAAAATCGACAAATTGTGAGGAAGTTACCGTAAATTCCACTTGGCACATCCAATTTTGATCATACCTGTAGCATTGCAGAGATGAAATATTAGAGAACTACCTTAAATAAGGTTTCATACCTAGAAGGGTTGAAACTTGGGAGATATAATAGAATAAATATTGTCTAGAAGAACCGCTCTAAATCTTGGCCAACATGCCACCAAAAAAGGGACCTTCTACACCAAATAAGCCTCCAGAAAATATCAATTGGACTCTTGATGAAGGTGAAGAAATGCGTAGGGACATAAATGAACTACAAAAGAAGATGGATTCAATGGAAGCGAAGTTGGATACTAAGATGGATTCAATGGAAGCTAAGTTGGATAATAAGATGGATTCAATGGAAGCTAAGTTGATGGAAGTATTGAAAAATTTTGTAACAGAGAAGACACCCGAAAGTGAAAATGCATCCCATGAAATTCATGATGAGGACACAAGGAAGGTGAATCAAGAATGGAGAAACTCCAACTTTGGTTTGAAGACCAACCACGTTCCTAAGATT
>JASDQU010361511.1:0-11754 GCA_032191745.1 Picea mariana | reverse complement strand
TAATTCTCCGTTGACTTAGGCTTAAGTGACTTTTCCTAAGTATTTTGGCTTAATTCATCGTTTAGCCGTTAATTCCTCCTTATTTCTCCATCTTGTTCCCTGTTTGTGCCTGACTATAGTCTACGGGAACATATAGACTACTAAGTCACTCCCTGCTGGCCTACTCTTGGGGACAAGACATCACAGCTGTTTTGGAGGAAGTCTTTTCAAATCTATCTATAGGTGCTAGAGACAAAGCAATTGATTTTTCGTTATGGCCCTTGGCATCATATTACCTTCCTATTATTTCATCCTTTGCTATTAGGGAAATCCAGGATGGACTTAGGGAGATCTGAGATTCCCTTTAAGCCCAGTGTTTCTCATTTGGCCTCTAAAGACAGATAAACACTAATAGACAGGATATGGAATCATGTGCTTCACCCTATTGATGATCAAGGATGGATTATATGGTGAGAAGCTCATATTTGAAGGAGAAAAAATTTATTCATGGTTGGGAAAAAATGGTGGCTAGAAACAAAAGAAGAAAGGAGAGGAACTTTAAGAGATCTAGATGATGTTAGAACTATTGATGTTTTGTAGCTTCAGGTAGGTATTCTCACATGACCCTAGGTGTTGGGGATGTGAGAATCATTGTTGGCACCTCACTGTACTTTTGTTTGAGTGAAAACACCCTTGGATTTGAGTTGGGGCTTCGTGGGCTTGTGTTGGGGCTTCACACCCACACAAATGATTAAATTATTCTAATTAAATGTTGAGTTTGTAAAGGGGCTTCTAACTCAACCATTGGACTTGTATAAAAGGAGATCAAGGTCATTGTGACATCTCATTTATTGTATGGATGCTTGGTGATTTCATTCCAAGTGTGGTAACCTCAGTTCAGCCATGGAGAAGGGCTGAATAAGCCTCAGTTTTGCTGTAATTTTCTTGTTTTGGGCAAGTACCAAAGGAGGAGGAGGTCCACAGGTCTGTTGGGAGCCAACGCAGGGCAGGCCGTAGCTTAGGAGAGGCTTGGCCTGCTAGGAGAACCTAGCTGCAGCCTCAAAGAAGACTCACCCAACCTAGGAGAGGCTCCAACAGGACCTAGGGTGTCTTGGCCTAGTGAGATAGGGAAGCCACGGGTCTTAGGTAGGATGCCATTAGGCTCGACCAGGTGAAGGAGGTTGAAAAAGGGCAGCGACAGTAGAATTAAGGGCTCGACCTATTCAGAGAGGCTACCACAGGCTCGTAGGAGGGTTTGTCCCTGCTAAGAGAAGTTACCTCTGGTGCCTAGGAGGCTAGAATAGAAGGTACAGGTGGTTGTCAGTTGGTACAACAGAGAGCAACAAGTCAGCGAACCTTGAGCAAGGAGTTGCAGAGGCAATAGAGGGTTTGAGGGGGCAAGGGATGTCCTCACCCTCAACCTCAAGACAACAACATTGGCACGAAAACCAAGGCGGGTTTCAAATTGTTTACAATTCAAATTGTGTAAAATTTGTGTACTCTGTTGAGAACATAGACTAGACCTAAGGTGCATGTGCACCAGGTCTAAGTGCACTCTGAAATCGAACATAGTATCAGAGCTTGAGGTTCTGAGAAGGGTAGTTGGATCTAAGTTATTACACAGGTAACAACTCTAAGAGGGAGTTGTAGTAGTGTTGAGGTGCTAGCTCTGAGAGGGAGCTACAGTGACTGTTGCAAGTAGCAGCAGGTTATATTGTCTCTGGTCTGAGATGAGACATGGAGCAGATCATCCAGACAAGGAGTTGTGGACTATTACAGTTTGGTGATGTGGCAGGTTGGGAGTTTTGATGGACTTGCGGAGAGCTTGGTTCGTAACAGTATGTTGTGTGGCGGGTTGCCAACTCCATGGATGGACTTCTGGTGACTTGTCATAGTGAGTTGCAATGGGTACAGCTCGGGTGATTTGGCACAAATGAGAGAGCTTCGGATGTTTGGCAATTTGATGAGATAAGAGTCCTCATCGGGCCAGAGAGTTGCACATTGCCGAGGTGCGACAATGTATGAAGTATTTGACCCAGGAGGATGAGGACACTTGCAGAGATGAGTTGTGAAGGTCTAGAGTGAACTAGACTGAATGTTCATCCGCAACTTGGGACTGTTTCAGAGAGAGGACATAGGTTCAATTGCAGCGTGTGCGTAGACACAGAGAGTCTTGTGACTTGGATGATGGACTTGGGAAGAAATTCATTGGATGATCGTGACTTGGGTAAGTGGGATGCTTTCCTTGGGAGGATTGCATGGTTCTTATACAGTGGGAGCCACCGGCATATGACAGGAGCATGAGATTTTTTCGAGAGCTTCACAGAGTCTGACTCAAGTATGTACATGGATCTTAGTATGGGGATTAGGCATGTAGTGCAGGGATCTAGAACATTGGTATTTTCGATGGAGTCACGAGATGTGTTGAGAGTGGAAAATGTGCTATGGGTTCCAGGATTTTGTTCTCCACCTCAGCGATGGAGGAGAACGACTATGCAGCTTTTTTTCTGGGATGAATAAGTATCTAGCTCAGACACAGCAGTGATCTTCAAGTTAGAGAGAGAAATATGTATAGGCAGAAGGGCCAACCTATGCGAGCCATGACCATCAGTAGCGGAGTGACAGTGGACAGGAAGTAGGTAGCTCCAGAGGTTGTGTAGACTCAGAGAGAGCCCGACTTCAGAGGGAGCCAGCAAATTCAGAGGGAGTCTGACCTCAGAGAGAGTCAGTGGGCTCAAAGGGAGAGTCAGTCGTTCAGAGGGAGTCTACCTTCAAGACCAGATGAGAGAGTGGAATCTTCCAAGACTGTCAGGAGGGTGTCATGGGTTGAGATGGCCAGGAAAGATGCTCAGAGGCGGGAAGCTTCTAGGAGCAAGGTGTCTTCCAGGGAGGAACTTGCCATCCAACAGGATTTGCTTCGGTGATAGAGGGAGCAGCCAACTAGGTGGATTGGAGAGCAAATGTGGTAGTGGATCTAGTGCAGGAGATAGAGCCACTTCCAATGTGGAAGACAGAATTACTTCCAGGAGATATTGGAGTGGGTGAGAATACCTCCCTCGCTAAGAGGGAGTGTTGATGTTTTGTAGCTTCCGGTAGGTATTCTCATATGACCCTAGGTGTTGGGCATGTGAGAATCATCGTTGGCACCTCACTATACTTCCGTTTGAGTTGGGGCTTCGTGGGCTTGTGTTGGGGCTTCACAACCACACAAATGGTTAAATTATTCTAATTAAATGTTGAGTTTGTAAATGGGCTTCTAACTCAACCATTGGACTTGTATAAAAGAAGATCAAAGACATTGTGACATCTCATTTATTGTATGGATGCTTGGTGATTTCAGTCCAAGTGTGGTGACCTCAGTCCAGCCATGGAGAGGGGCTGAATAAGCGTCAGTTTTGCTGTAATTTTCTTGTTTTGGGCAGGTACCAAAGGAGGAGGAGGTTTGCAGGTCTGTCGGGAGCCAAGGGAGGGCAGGCCGCAGCCTAGGAGAGGCTCGGCCTGCTAGGATAACCTAGCCGCAGCCTCAAAGCAGACCCGACCAGCTTAGAAGAAGTTGCAACAGCACCTAGGGTGGCTCGGCCTAGTGAGATACGGCAGCCGCAGGTCCTAGGTAGGTTGCCATTGGGCTTGGCCAGGTGAAGGAGGCTGAAAAAGGGCAGTGGCAGCAGAATTAAGGGCTCGCCATGTTGAGAGAGACTGCCACAGGCCTATAGGAGGGTTCGGCCCAACTAGGCGAAGTTGCCTCTGGTGCCCAGGAGGCTAGAACAGCAGGTACAGGTGGCTGTCAGTTGGTACAGCAGAGCGCAACAAGATTTGGGCATGCTCTAGGGCTAGTACAGCAGCTTAGTGGCAGAGCTGAGGGCTGATTGGACAGCAGCCGATGGGACAGCTGTTACAGCAGGCTTGGGACATTTTGTGAGGCTGTTACAGACAAGTTTAGGGGCTGTAACAGCCACCATAACAGCAGGAAAAGGAGCTGTTACAGGCAGAATTATTGGACAGCCTTTGAAGGCTGTTACAGCAGTCTTTGGAGCAGACTTTGGACAGCCCTTGAGGGCAGATCTTGGACAGCAAGGAAGGCTGGAACAGAAGCAAGGTTTTGGCAGCTTGGTGATAGGTTGAGGGCAGGTTTAGGGCTGATGTGAGAGCCTAAACAGTCAGCAGCAAGGTCAACCATTGGGGCAACCTTGGAGCAGCAAAGAAGGGATAGAAGGACTCAGCCAACCTTGAGCAAGGATTTGCAGAGGCAGTGGAGGGTTTGTAGGGACAAAGGATGCCCTAACCCTCAGCCTCAGTCGGAGTCAGGACAACAACAACATTGGCATGGAAACCAAGGAGGGTTTCAGCTGTGTCTTGTCAGTGAATTTTGGTATTTTACTTTATGTAAAATTGGGCCATTGTCCCTGATACAGGAGCCCATTGATTCTGGGTTTAAGAACATGTGATTTGGGCATTAAATTCTTGTGTACCTGTGTATGATCCAACTGCTGCTGTATTTTCCAAGTAGTTAGGCATCTCAATGTGTTTATGTTTACAGTTCAAATTGTGTAAAATTTGTGTATACTGTTGAGAACATAGACCAGACCTGAGGTGCATGTGCACAAGGTCTGGGTACACTCCAAAATCTAACAAGAACTCCCCTAGAAGAAGACCTTTAACACTAGGCTTTGAATGGAAGCTGTCCATCTGGAGCACTTTACTAGGTGTGAAGAGTATAGAGACAAGGATATGAAAATCAAGGCCAGAATTTAATGCATGAAGGAGGGTGACAAGCCTTGTAACTTTTATTCAAATTACCTGAAGAATAAGAACATGTGTACGAAGATTACAAGTCGGCAAAAGCCTGATAGCATTCTGGAGCAAGACATAGAGGTGACCAAGAACAAATTTGACCTTCATTTAGAGAGTATCTTAAAGAAACTTTAATATTAAATAATGGGTACAGTCACTAGATTTTTGAAATAATGTTAATTACGAATGAGAACTCTCACCTATAATTAATGACATCATTTTGTAAAAAATCGATAATTCTATGAACTAGAGTGTTTGCAAGAAAAATAACAACACTAGCATACACCTGACGCATTTTTTTCCATCTCCATGTCACTTTAGATCTGGCACAGAGAATTGAACTCTACAACCTGTAGTTGCTTAGGAAATACTAAAATGGTATTCAATAACAAGCTATCCAAATTTGAAGAAAAGCATCATTCCATTGCTCTGGAGTCTGAACAACTTTTTTCTTTTTTCATTTTCAAATATTCTGAACCATTTTTTTCTTTTTCAAATATTCTGAACCATTTTTTTCTTTTTTCTTTTTGAAATATTCTGAACCCTTTTTTTGGAAAATGCTACTTATATTAATAAAAAAAAATATACAGAAATAATATACAGGCAGACGCAAGCCTACCTAAAGGACAAGGGAAAGGCCTATTCTGATTCCTGAATAACCATTTTTTGCAAACTATAAACACTATTCCTAGCTTTGTATTGCATTTTTTGTGTCAATCACTGTGTAAGAAACATAGCTTTAGTCAACAGTGGCTTGCCAGGTCAGTGAAAGCATGCCACTGATACTTCCCCTACCAGGATTCAAGTCTCTCAATGACAAGCTCATGTTTGTGCTCATGCTCATGGATGCACCAACACATACAACAGCGGTTGGGACCAGGTGCAAGACCTGGGCTCTTTGAAGTTTGCAAGAACAGATACCCCCCACTCACAGCCTCTTAGCTGAAGGACTCCAAATTGAAACGTGTTAATTGCATTTTCTCCCAGGTAGGGGTAAGGCATGCTAACCACTTTGTGATAAGAGCAAGCCAGTTCCAGAAAAAACATAGATTTGTTTGCATTCATTTCTGTGTCACCTTATGACTTTGTCTCAACTTTTTTACTTCCTTATTGCTACCATTCAGTGTTCTAGTAGAACAGGTCAATACCAGATGGAGATCTTCTGACAACAGATAGAAGTTTCAGRTTAAAATATTCACACATACCAAATTATGAAAGAATGATGTGCATTAAACAGCAAGCAAAGAAGTAATTTACCAATAATAGCCATTAGAATAGTTGCTAACCAAATAACAGAAGGAGCATTCTGGACAAATTACAACATCAACTAACCAGATGCCAAAATGGCACTCCTAGAATTCTCGTTATTTCTAGTGTTCCTGAAATTAAATGAATTTGATTATTGACTAACCAATAGTGGAAAGTTCCAGACATGCACTACCAAAAAGTTCAAAATGCCTATAGGTTTCTAATGTTCTATTTTAACCTTGACAGAAGATTATATATCAAACAGAGATAAGGAGTCCAAATCCTCAAAGTGGAAAGGATGATATACATGATTATATGTGCTACATATAAGGAAAATCTTTCATTCCATTTTCATATTTTCTTGTTTTCATGTTTAAAACATTGAGTAGGAATAATGATGCGGATGACTGCTAACATCACACCTTTTTTCCTCGAATGGAAGACTCTGACAATGGTCTCTATGCACAATCCAGGCAGTATATTTTAAGTTAGTGATTTCAAATTTGAATGATGAATTTTTCAATTTTATATCTAAGAAAGAAATAAATTATATTAATGTCCACTAATGATTGAAACAAATCAATGGGACTTAAGATTACAGCAAATACAAATAGCCAAAAAAGAATGGGTTGGGCATCTCCACCTTAAAGCTGAGAAAAAAGTATATAAAATGTAAATAAGAGCATAATTTCCTAACAAAATGGAGGTATATTAAGGCAGTTTGTACAGAATAACAGCACTTACTGCACATAAAAACCTCAATATGCAAGTTGCTTTCAATGTTTCATAATATAAATGAGCATGCTAGATATAAAAAAACATAGCAGAGACTAGACATTTTATTCCTTTCTCACATCAGAAAGAAAAAACAAAGGAAAAAACATGTTACAAATCACTCATTTAAAGAGGATAGCTCTATAAAGAAAATAAGTACTTGAAGTAAACTAGGTATGATAATCGCACAAATACCAAACAGAGAGTGAGAACCGCACAAATACCAAATAGCTTACCTGTAAAATGGTGTTAGCCTGCAAAACAATAAACCAAAACTTCACATGAGAATATTGTCTCAAGTTTCTCAAAAGACCATAATCGATAATAAATGAAAGGTCGAAAACAGTTAATGAATATAATAGACATCAAAATTGGCAGAAAGAATGATACTTCAGAGATTCCACAACTGAAAAAAAAGTGGTGCTGAATAAATTGTTATTAATTTGCCAGGTAGAAAAATGAATTTAGAAAGCATGAATGGTCTATTTTTTCCCCAAAGAAGGGATAAGAAACAAAAAAATAGGATTTGAATCAATTACTCTAGTTCAATTGCAGAAAAATGGAATATTTCACCACTACTTATGAAACAAAAGAAGGGACAAATTAAAATAATGCACGTCAACTGGAAGCAGAAACCATGTACTAATTAAATTATGTTTCCAAAATCATCAAGGCAAGGAGAGATCGTCTCAAAACAACAAAGATGTAGTTCCAAAACGATTCAGTCTGAGTCATATTACATTTCAGTACAGTACAGGCATGGAAGCAGTTCTTGATAAGTGTCTTTGCATTATCTCTGTATGCAGGATCAATAATAAAATTTGTCAAAGGAAACAAAGCTCTGTCACAAGCCAAGAAGGGTCTTTTGAGCCTGAAGTAAGTGAAAACCAAATAAAGACAACAAAATCCTAAGACAAATCACATTTGAACTCTTTCTAGCAACTGCTAGAACAACATTAGTTAGTAGAAAAGATAAAGTTTGTTGATGATTGCAGCTTCGTGAGACATTCTTCAGGTCTTCTCCCCAGAGCAGTGGGTTGGGTCCACCTGTGCCTTCTCCCTATCTTCTCCCCGATGGACTGAGCTGGGTTGACCTGAGACTGGTCTTCTCCTCAATTGTGCTCTACCCTCGGAACTCCGCTCCGAGCGAATCCTCCATGGAAGCTTCTCCGGAAGCTCGCTCGGAGGTGCAAAATGGGCGCTTCCTAATGAATCTTGCTGGCCTATTGCTCTATTCCTCTATTTCTTTAACAGCATTTGTGGAACTTTACCTTGGCTCTGATTCTATGACTTAAATCTGGTAATCGAACACTGTGGACTGTGCTAAAAATCTGTACTAAATGCTTTTATAGAGTTGCTCTCATGGTATGTTATAGAGTTGCTCTCTATGGATCTTACACTGGCTCTGTTTCTATGACTTCAGACTAAGGACTTAGGAAACTACCTTAGCCTAGGGGGAAACCCTAAAGTCAATTAAGCTAAGTCATTATAGATTAGAGTGGAAGTGCGAATTACCTTAAATTGATTAGCACAATTAACCCAAGAAACCAATCCTGTACTTCAAAGATGTTGCAAAAAAATGTGACTTGGAGAGTTACAAAATGGTTTAGTGACAGGAAGCTCCATGGGGCGCTTCATTACTTTACATGTCAGTCTATAGATGATAGATTCATAGCATTTAGCAACTAGACTCTAGAGTCTAGCACAGTTTAAACTTTATTTTTTTGGACCTTTCGAACTTCATAATTCAGTGCAGATGGCCTATTTTGTAATCATAACTATTTGGTCATGACTCATGTTATTGTTGATAGTTGCTAGATGATTGATTTCATTCCATAACTTAATGGTCTACTTTCTATTATATGGCTTAAAAAATTTTATGTTGATTTGTAAGTTTGTAATTGCTAGATTCTAGATGGTTGATGCTCGAATGATTAATCATTGATGTACTACTACTTACTACTATGGATGCCATTTAAATGTTACAATGTACAAATATGCATGTTTTCATACATTCTGCAGCTAATTTGTCTTTCTACATGTTTTTTTAATATAAACGCAATATATATAAAAAATTATATATATATATATATAATAGATGCTTCCGAGACGCTTCACTCCCGAGGATTTTTTGAAAATGACGCTCCGCTTCCTAAAAATGCTCCCACTTCGCTCCACACTCTGGCAACATTGCCTGAGACGGGTCTTCTCCCCAGGTGGATGGGCTGGGTTCATCTGTGGGGACGCCCTAATCTTCTCCCCATATCGAGCTGGGTTGATCTGTGGGGACGCCCCTGATTTTCTCCCCATATCGGGCTGGGTTGAACACTCCTCTGAGACTGAGTTGAGCATGACACTTGTCAGAGGAGTGGCAAGTTGTCCTGGGAGGGCACCCAACATCCCATGGGAGCAGACCATGTGGACATGTCACTTGGGAGTTGACCAAGTGGACACATCATGAGGGAGCATCCCTTGACAATGATGATGACTTGCTCTAGTGGGTCGTAGCCCCTAGAAGAGATGAGGGTGTTCACACTGGGTGCAGCCATGTGTGACATATTGATGCAGCCTTTCACTATGATGACCAGAGACAAGAAGCCCAATGTCTTGTGCAGAAGACCCATCAGAAGCCCAACGTCTTGTGTAGAAGACCTAATCTGCTGAAGTCGGCCTGGATGAAGAGACACCTTTTGGAAAGGAAATAGTTCTCATTGGACTTGTATAAATAGAGAGAACTATATCACATTTTGTCATAACACACTTGGATCACTTTCTCTCTCTTGTGTAGCACTAGCCTCTTGGGATTCTAGCGCACTTCTTCTTAGTGATTGGATTTTCTCTTGGACTATCTATTATCTAGTGAAAGGTTGTTGTTGGGTTTTTCTCCCTTGTGAAGAAGGGTTTCTCAGGATATCTCTTGTGTATTTTGTGCATGGTTATCTTCTAGTGATCTTGGATAATTGTATGATGCAATTAATGCTTAGGGTTTATGCTTCATGATGTTTATGTTATGCAAAATTGAATAGAATATTAACAAGTTAATCAAGCATAGAGCAGTGTTCCTAAAAGGACCATTGCACAAGCTTCTCCAGCACCTTTCCAAGCTAGTCATCACCTTCCTGCTGCAACTGCAAAAACGGCTCTTACCCTTTTACCTTGTCAAGCTAGTTTCAGCACTTTCCCTTGAGCGTTGGGCCTAATCTCTTCACAACAGGTATGGCCTAGTCTAGCGTGTTATCCACCAGTTTGCACAAGCTGGAATTCCTAAAGAGCCGCCAGAGAATGAGCAATCAATGCTCATATTTGAAGAGTTCAGAGTTCAGTCAGTCTTGTAAAAGACCCCTTTTTTCCACATTTCCACCATTGTAATAAATGTCCTAAGTATGAGATATTGTAAAAGGCTATTGGCCACCCAAGACCAGGAGTGAGCACATACTTTGGAGTGTTTTTTTCTACTTGTTAATTAATTTTTCTGCTTGCCTTAGTGAGCGATTAAATAATTTCTAAGTTTTTTCACTCAGAAGACTAAGCTCCAAGCCGGAGTATGTGCTGGCAAGCAAGTTTTGGCATGGAAAATCCAATGTCTAGTGTCTAAATGTATATAAGCTCATACTAGGACATGTTGATTGAGTTATCTAGAAATTGCGGCTAGGTTTGATAGGTTTTTTTTAAGTTTTTAATGAATTAATTAAATTCCCGCAAAAATGGAATTTATTAATTCTAAGTCAATAAATATAAAAAATATGGCATCAAACATTGTCAGATGTCATATTTACAGTCATTTTCCAGTCCAGAACACCATGTAAACCCCTATTTCTCATCTTTCAAGGCAAAAAAGTGACTATTATCACTAAAAAATCAAAATTACTCGAAAAATACGAAAAAGGGATAATCAAATTAATCTCCTAAAATTTAGGAGAACTAGGGAACATGATTGAGACATGTTTTTTCATGTCCCCAGTTGAATGGAGGCCCTGGACAAGTTTAACTGAGGTAGGGACCACTTGATTGAGGTGACATGGAGTTAGGAGGAGATCCCAATGTGGGAACTCAACCCCTTCTCCTAGGTGGCGCATTCCTATAGCATGGTGCATCTCCTAAAGGGCCCATGCATTCCCTAACTAAACCTTCACTACCCCTCACTCCCACTCACACCTCCCATCACTCGCCTTCACTCCCCTTTCACTCCTCTTTACCAAACACCACTCCACATCCACTCCCCTTATCCCTAGTGCATCTACCCTTTGACTAGTGCGCAACTCCCTCATCTCCCACGCATTACCTAAACCCTAAACCTAACCCTAGCACATGCTCATTTAGGAATTGTCACCTCAAATGCTATATAAGAAAGAGTTGACCTCCCCTCAAGTTAGTTTGGTCTTGGGTGTTAGATTTTAGGGTAATAATGCAGAACAGTAGTCACTTTTAAAATTTCAATGATCAAGAACTGCTAGATCTAAGAATCCAAGACTTAGAATATTTAAACTAGCATTTAAATCTCAGAAAGACAGCAGTAGACTTATTATGAAATAGATCTGAAGATCAAAGACTTAATAACCAATAGCTCAGATCTAACAAGCAATAGGATGAGCATAAGTATGAATCTATAAAGCTGTATGAAGCATACCTAGATCTGAACTTAAAACAATAAGCAGTTATAGAATACAGTTTACACACAAAATTAGATAGCTGAAACATCCAGATCTGAAGAGAGTAGATCTGCCTGCACAGCTTTAGACTAAGATCAAATAACAATAGATCTATATGATGAGCAAGTTTCAGATCATAGACAACAGCAGCACATCTATATAATCAGATCATAGAACAGTTCATTAGATACAACAAAAGATCTAAGTAACACAGTGTTAAAGCTCTGCTTAAATGATCCTAAACAAATCTCTAATAAGATCAGATCTAACATAAAGAAAACAAGAGGGAAACATACCTGGTACAGCAACCTAC
>JASDQU010361510.1:0-11754 GCA_032191745.1 Picea mariana | reverse complement strand
GAAACTATACAGTAAGCATGAAAACAAACCGGTATGTACAATGAGAGTTCAAAAATACATCATTGCATAAATTGTTTGAGGTACTGCCCATTTAAAGGGGCGTTGAGAATGTTTCCATTGAGATTTTCTAATAAAAAAGCGTTTTTTCCCTCAGAAGCCGAAATCTTATATGGGCCGGACCAAATTGGATCAAACTTGCCATGTTTACCAGCGTCTTCTCTCCTGGCTTCTCATTTCAGGACCAGATCACCAAGGAGGAAATATCTATCTTTAGCTTTTCGATTGAATAAGGCCTTCATGTTATCCTGATATCTCTGTAAACTCTCATTTACTTCGGCCCGATTTTGTTGAACTTCAAGCAGCTAGTTTATCCTCTTGGTAACGTCGTTGGGTTCTTCATTTGAATATTGTCAAAGTTTCATCACGGGTAGAGAAATATTTATTGGTAAAATGGCGTCGGTACTATATACCATCTGAAAAGGGGAAATCCCAACTGATCTTTTGGTACTTATCCTGTTATCCCATAGAGAATATTTTAAATGTATATGCCATGCTTTCTTATTTTCAGTCAAAACCTTTTTTATCACATTAATCAGACTCTTATTAGATGACTTAGCTAAACCATTACCCTGTGGATAATAAGCTATTGAGTGTCCTAATATGATGTTGTATTTTTGGCAAAAGATTACCATGGCCATTGACTTAAATGCTTGGGAATTATTAGTGACTATCTTTCGGGGACAGCCAAACCTGGATAAAATGTTTTCTTCTAGGAAATTGATTACTACTGAGTCGGTTGCATTTCTTGTGGGAATGACTTCCACCCATTTAGTGAAATAGTCTATTGCAGTTAGAATCCACTTGTGTTGTGCACTGGAATGTGGGCAAATTTCTCCAATGAAATCAAGACCCCGTTGTTGAAATGGAGCTTCGGTTTTAACTGAAACTAAAGGAAAAGTTGGGACTTTCTATTTGCCTGTAAACATCTGACAAGGAGTACAAGTTCAGACTTTAGTGTTTACATCTGTGAATAATTTAGGCTAATAATACCCAGCTCTTAATATTTTATAAGTCGTTTCCCACCAAGCATGGTGCCCGCCTAACACTCCCTCGTGGAATTCGTCTATAACCCTTTTTGTTTCAGTCTTGAGTAAGTAGCTCAGCAGGAAACCCAAGGGGTCTTTCGAATACAATTTACCGTCTATGATACAATATTTTACAACGTGTAACTTTAGTGTCCTGGTTTTAGATGGGGTTAACTCACTAGGACATCGAAGGGTCAGTAGGTAAGAAATGATATTGTTGTACCAGAATGAAGAAGAGAACTTGTCTTGAATCTCAGTTGTGGGTGGAGTGACGTCAAGCTCATCTATTTCTAGAAATCCCTCATTTTCTTGTAGCTGATTTATCCCAAGTGATTTTAGATTTGATTCGGCTAATAGTTTGGCCAAACCCTGGCCTTTGATAATTTTAGTTGGTTTGACTTCCAAGTCGAACTCCTGAATCTTAGCCAACCACCTGCCTCTTCTTTTGTCGTTGTCTGGCTGCACCAATATATCTTTAACATAACTTGACGACACATAGGAAATGATCTTCGAGTGAAATATGTAGGTTCTAAAATCCTTGAGAGATTTTACCATTGCATAAGCTTGTTTTTCCAAAATGTCATATTCCAACTCAGCATCCCTGAGACTTCTGCTAAAAAATTCAATAGGCCGCTCAAAACCTTCATCATTTTTCTGTAACAATACAGCTGTGATTGTATGTTCAGAAGAAAAAGAGAAAATCAAAAACTCTTTTGTGTAATCCGGGCTTGCCAGGACTGGAGATTCGCTTATTACTTTCTTGATTCATTGAAATGATACTTTGGCTTTGTTTGTCCATTTCACCTTGCTATTCTTTTTAAGCATATATGTAATTAATTTAACAATTTCAGCAAAATTAGGGATGAATCTTCTCAAGAAGTTTATTTTTTCTAAAAAAGACTGAATTTCTTTTACATTTATAGGAATATTTATGGTATCTATCACCTCAACCCTTTTGGGATCGATTTTGATTCCATCTCTTGACACGATATGACCCAAGAGTTTACCTTCTTGCATTGCGAAATGGGATTTTTTGGGATTAAGTGACAAACCGAATTTGCGACATTTCTCGAAAGTTTGTTTGAGGTGTGTTAGATGTTCTGCATCAGATTTAGAGAAAACAGTTAGGTCATCTAGATAGATAACAACGAACTTATCTATTTCACCCACGAAAGCGATATCCATGGCTCGTTGGAAAGTTGCCCCTGCATTCATTAAACTAAAAGGCATTTTGTCATACATAAAAGTACCCCAAGGACTAGTGAACGCAGTTTTTTCTTTGTTATCTTGGTGTACAACAATCTTATTGTAACATAAGAACCATCAATCATGGACATATTGTTAGCTCCAACCACTTTTTCTAAAACATGATCCATCTTAGGTAATGGATAATTATCTTTAAGCAAGGATCGATTCAGGTTTCTAAAATCTACACACAATCTGATCTCACTGTTTTTCTTTCTCACTGGGACTAAATTGGCTACCCACTCGGAGTATCTCAATGGGACAATGATTTTAGCGTCCAGGAGTTTTTTTACTTCTTTTTCTATTACCGGTAGTAGGATGGGGTTAATCTGCCTGATTTTTTGCTTAAAAGGTTTGACGCCTGGCTTCAAAGGAATTTTATCTTCCATAATGGTGGTGCACAAGTTCTCAATTCGTCATAAGACCAAGCAAAAACGTCCTTATATTGTCTAAGTAACTCCACATACTTTCTTTTGATTTCGGGAGACAGATATTTGGATAATTTCACCAACCTANGACCTCCTCTGGCTGAGGCTATAAGGTAGTCTTCAAAGGGATGTCATCGTGACTAAATAGCCTTTATAAGGGGATCAAACCCTTAGGTATCTAATTATTTTTTAAAACAAGCATCTGGTTGTTAGCGATTTTATCTTGGAACTTTTGGGGGTCTTCGCCTTCCTGCATGATCCAAATAGGGTCATTCTGGTTTTCTTGGTTAGCATGCATTTCAGCAAAGTCATCTACTGTCTCTAAAAATTTCTGAAGTTGTTCATCGTCCTCGAAAACTTGCCAATGTTGTGTTTTATTCGGTATGGAAGGCCTATGTCTCGTTAGTATATGGTATTTTTATTTGAAAGCAGTGGGAAGTGTGAGCGTTGAAGCTACTTTGGCTAACGCATCTGCCTATTGATTTTTTGTTCTGGGAATATAATGAACATTAACAGAGGAGAAAAAGTTTTCAATCCGATCCCAAACACAGTTCTGATAAGATCTTAACCTAGGATGTTTGGCTTGGTATTGACGATTTACTTGTTTCACGATTAGCTCTACATCGCCGAAGACTTCCAAGTTTTTAATTTTCATTCTCCGAGCATCTTCCAATCCTAACACTAGGGCTTCATACTCGCATACATTGTTTGTATGTTCAGTGTTCCACTGTAATATATAAGAGAAATGGATAAAGAATTTGTCACCGGGTGCCACAAAAAGCACCCCAGCTTCGGCCCCAAAATAAGACGAGGCACCATCAAAAAACATCTTCCAAACACCAGTGCTATATACATCCTGTTTTTTTTTTTTTTTTGAAGTTTTTTCTATACAACTTTCTTGTATACATACATCAATATCATCATCGATAGATAAAATACAATTGCCTAAATCTTGATCAGCAATATAAATAGGGTAGTTGTTTTGGTTGTGTGGGTCACTTACCATGAATGCTAACCTGGTTTCTCTGTACAAACGCGTGAAATGTCCCCCAAAGACTGGGATCGTGGAGTACGTCATGTCGAGTTGGAGGGATCCTCCAAGGTTAGCACCCCAAGACCTTGATAAGAGCATATCGTACTTCGGGGGTATATCAGTGACGACCACATCCATTAGAACGCCTTTCGTGAGTATGTGTGCAAGATTTATGACTAAATCATTTATCTTGCCTATACACTTAACCTTTCTTGAATCTAAAGAATATAAATCTTCATAAGGTCTGGTAATTTCAAGACCGAGTCTCTCCATAGTGGATTTAGGCATTACATTGTGAGAGGCTCCAGAATCTAACATGAAATTATGGAGTAAGTGATCGTGCACAGTTAGAGTGATATAGAAAGGGGCGACGGTGTCTGTGGCACCGTCGAAATGTGGGCCGAAAATTATGTTAGGCTTGTCATCTTCTAAATTTATAACATCGACCTGACTTTCATTTTTTGAAAAACTGATTAATTTGGTGATTTGTTTCCTGTAAATTGGATTTTTTTCCAGTTCAACAAGAGGTATAGGGATTTTGATTTTATTTATTTCATTTTCCAGATTAAAACTTCCTATGGTTTTGTCGATCTCTATGGTTTTGGTTTCTAACCCCTTCTTTTCAATTTTCCTTTGTTGTGAGGTTTTAGTTTCAATTACAGGGACCTCCATTTTCTGCACATTCACGATTGATGTTTCTGCTGACTTTGTCTTGGTAGGATGTGTGTCAGGGATTCTAGTTTTTATAGTTTGTTTCTCAGCGTTTTTTGAAACTGACTCATCCATTTCACCCCTCGGCAAAATATTTTTCACTGGGGGAGTTGCGAGGCTCTTTTTTCTAGACCTTAGATTGTATTTTTGGTGGAGTTCGGCTATTATATCATCTGCAATTTCCTGATAGGTTGAATCTTCAATAATATCACTGTTTTTGTTATTTTTGGATCTATCTTTTGTGGTTGCAAATTTTTTGTAATCTTGCCTCGTTAAAAAAGGTTGTAGGTAGTCGTCGCCAAGATTATTGATGTCTTAATCTAGTTCCTCAAAATCTTCTGCATCTTCTCCTCCTATAAAGCTTTTGCTTTTAAATAGAGTTTGGATTTTTTGATCCTCATTCTTAATTTGTCTTGATGGATTTTGAGGGTTAGGATTCCTTTTGAAATCCTTTCTGGGAAAGTGCTCATTCTTCGCTTGATCTAGCTCTATTCTTGAGATATTATTTGAGAGCTCTTTGATTATTCTCGCCATGTCATCTATTTTGTCTTCCGAAGATCTTCCTGATCCAGATGGTCCCTCTTGATCTCTATATATTCTGGTTTCTTTGTTTCCAACTTCAAATTTGGTTTTCAATTTTCCTGATGCCATTATGTTTGAATCAATCTCTAAGGCATCATCTTGCATCTTGGTGAGGTCCACTGATCTCCTCTGCCTCAATAACAGGGACAAATCAGGGTTCAAATCCCCAACGAAGGTTACTTTCGCTGCAGGTTGGGAGGGTTTGACCTCGGTTGGGATTTTATTATACAATTTATTGAACCTCTGAGTGAACTCAAGCACTGATTAAGATTGTTTCTTTCTTAGAGCCCAAAATTCATTTAGATAATAGAGATGGTCTTTCCTTTCCCCCCACTGTCTAATAAAGGCATTTTCAATTTCCTCATAAGACGGTATAGATCCTGCTGCTAGGCCTCGGAACCAGGTTCTTACCTGTCCTTCAAAAGTTTGAACTAAGAGTCTCAAATAGACATCTTCATGTTCGAGTCCAAGGATATCGGCAAATTGGTCAAATAAATTGATGTGTTCAGCTACAGTTAAATCACCCTCTCCTGTGAATTTCAGAAGATTCTTCATGTAGTTTTCAGGTAAGTCACGTAGAGGAACTGGGAGGATCAGAGGGGTATATCTAGCAGCCACTTTTGCAAATATTCTAGGGGGTGGTACTTGGTCGCCCGCTCCTCCTCTACCAGCCCCACCTCTAACAGCACCTCCTCCGACCGTAGCCATTGATGATTTAGAGGTTGTTTCTTGGAAATTATGAAGAAGGGTTTCAAGAAATTGGTTATCGAGAGACAGGAAACTTGAGGAAGGGGAACTAGGGAAAAGTGGACTAGTTCCTTCGGAATCACAGGGTGAATATAAAGGAGAATCAACGGAAGTTGTGTCGAGAAGAATAGGGTGGTTGTAGGAGTTTTGAGGGATAGGTAAACAATTTTCGCGAAGTGATGAAGCGTCGATCGAAGTGGGAAGTGACGTGGATCTCTTACCTCTATTGGTGAAAGAAACGATTAGGAAAATCTCTATTTTAAAATCAGGTGAGACCAAACGAGGCTGAAAGGTTGTAATCTTATTGGTAGGTAATCCCACATAGTACGGTGGGGTATTCGATCCTTCAAAAGGATCTCTAGTGTTTGGCTCTGTAATTTTAGGTTGATAAAATCTATTTGTCGATGATACAGTCTTTTTAAGATATATTCTTGATTTTTAAAAAATTTCTGGATCTGGAACTGGCGAAGTCTGTTTGTCGTCTGGTTTTCTTCTGGTATTCTTTCGGTTAAAATCCAGTTTATTTATCATGGAGTCGCCAAGTGAAAGATAAGGGTAACGTTATAAGGTTTTTGATCTTTGTTCATTATCAAATATAGAAAGTGTCAATGTCGTTCTTCCCAGGGAAATGCTTCGTTTCTTCGTTCCCTGGTAGCGGCACCAAAAATATGTTGTTCATGAGTTTGTACTTTAAGGCTCTAAAGTAAACCATCAAGGCATCTGAAAAGAAAGAGAGGGCTAAGGATAAAATGGTAGGTTATATGAAAAGGGTTATTGTTGGTTCCTTAACAGTCTCTGTCTAGCTTCCCAGCTTTCCTGGATGCTAATGTATCTTTAAATAACTGCCCATGGGCACTCTAACTCATCCCGGTTGTTTGATGTCTATAAGATGGTGTTAAATAAACTTAAATAAATGCTCGTTTGATCCGATAGTCCAGGTTTGATATTAGGTTTTCTTGTGACTGGGACAGTCATGGGTGAAAAGGATAGAAAGGGTAAAATCTTGTGTTTCCTTTAAGATTTCGCTATTTCAGCTTCAAAACATGTAAAAAGAACTCCAAAAACCTTGAATTAATAGTGTGACGAAATCAAATTCCATTTCTGGTATCTGAGTTAAATTTTGAAAAAAGGGGAGATGCATGAAGTGAAAAGAAAATGCAAAGTTGTCGAACAGGGTGAGGCATCAATTAAAGAGGAATCTCACTTTGTTGACAGGAGAAGAAAATAATCAAGAAAAACTCTTAATGAAACATAGGATATTGAAATTTAAAACATTTGCAGGTCTTATATCTGTTGATAGCCGATACAGAGGAAAAGTTGTAAACGATTAACTTGCAAGAGTAATTGTTCACCACAGTAGAGGCTGTACTAAATTGTAGTTAAGTATTCATTAAAGATATATATGAAAAATATGAAACAACGGAGAAACACATAACTCAAATTTGACCAGATCTGGAATCTTCAATCCGTATTTGTATTTATTCAAAAATATCCTCAAATTCCTCCTTACAATGTGCCCTAAAAAATCCTTTGTTCAGTATCCTGAAATTACATTTATACCAGACCCCTGATGATTGTTGGTTGGTAATATCCTAACTTCTAGGGGAAAACGGTTACAAGATTTGAAAACCCCAACCGTTTACATGATTATCATTTACTTTCCTATCATTTTGATAATATAAGTTTTCAAAATTATACTACATTGTTTTATTGAAGCATCTCCTTCTTTTGACTTGATACATTGAATACATTTTTCAAGAAGATGTGCGAAATTTCTGGGAGACTCTGGAAGATCCTTTGCTTCAAATAAATAGAATTTTCTCTGATTTTCTGGAAGCTGATATTCAATTTCCTTACCATCAAACTTGATTGATTGCAACTTTAAGTTGGGCTTCACTAGCCACCTGTCTATTAGAGTAACATCCATTTCCTTTAACTATGAAACTTCCATTTGAAATTTGTTCAAACCCTCTTTGAGATCCAAATGGTGTCTTACAATGTTTATCTGTCCTAATTGCCCAATGCAATTGTCTCTTCCAATACATAATGATTCCTTGTCCAATAAATCAAAGACTCTTTCACAATCATCTTTGATTTATTTGACTATTTTCTTATATTATGCTATGTTGTTTTCCCATACCTTGAGCATGATATCGCCTCTAATCTGCTCTATGAAAGAAAGATTTAGAATTTTCAGTACTTCTTTGTTTTTGGAACATACAACTACCTTTTGGAAAGTGGCCCTTGTTGTTTAGCTTCTTTTTCTTTAAAAATAACATAATCAAAAGCATTGCTTGTTTCCTGAAAATAATTCTGAATAATCTCTACTTGGGAGATTAGTTTCTGTTTCTCAGCTTCTACCTTCACATGTATTTCCAATGATTGGTCCTGAAAAACTTTCAGGTCTATAACCTGGCCTTTTATTGAATTCAATTTAGCCTGTAGTTGTCTTACCAATTCTTCTTGTCAAATAACTTGTATTTGGCTAGTCTGCATCTTTTCGTTCATCTCATCTAGACTTGACTTAAGTGATTGAAGTTCTTGCTTGTCAGCAGCTCTAGCCTACCCTAGACGTTTATTTATTTATTCTTTGATACTTTTCTCAGTATCTTTTAGTTGATCTTGTAATTGGGTTATTTTGTAGTTACTCTGTTCCAACCTTGCTCTCATATTGTTAACAGTGAATAGATTTATTGTTGCTAGCTCTCCCATGGAGCCCACCACCTCTGTAGTGAAATCTCCCTCTTCCAAGTTTTTCCCATCCACCAGCACCTTGTGTTTATTTACCATACCACCTTCTCTCATATGCATCTTCTGTTTTAATACATCCTTCCTCTTTTTATTGAAGAAGTAATCAGAGGGAAGAATTTCATCTCTGGAGATAGGGTCGAGGTCACTAGCATACCTGAGGGAAACCAAAAGTAGATTGTAAAGGGGTCAAGTAAGTGATGGGGTTTCCCAAATATGTGGATTTTGTTTCGCCTGTTGTCTTGGGAGTATCAATATGAAGAGTAGATCACGCAGAGGGGGAGATTGACTGGACTCGGGAGGTATCTTAGACCCTTTTTCTATTTCTTCTCCTGGATTCTCTGTCTGTGGGACTTCTTTGTTTTGTGAAGATCCTTTGACCTCTTGTGGGTTTTCTTCGGTGTTTTATTTATTCTGTGCTTTCTGTCTGAAGCCTAGGGGAATGTTTTCTTGTTTTGGAGGGGGCGTTGTTGCTTCGCCCTGCAATACCTTGGGAAAACTACTTCACCTATGTTTCTGGAAGGCTAGAAGGCTGGTTTGCATGTTAGATGATAACATCTGTAACCTACATAACACCTCTTCATAGGTTTTGACCCCTTTGAAAATTTCATCACGAGGGGATTCCTCATGTTCAAATGCTTTCATGCCACAGTGAGCCGTGTGGCTCCCCACTATTTGATAAGGGTCGTGTTTCCTGTGTTAGAGATTCACCAACTTGACCTCCTTAAGAGATGTAGCTTCAACTTTGGAATGATTATGCAGGAGCATCGCCAACTCAACAAGTGTGGAGCCAGCGCATGTGTTTTTAAACACATGACATATAAGCTTGATAACTCTTTTTGAATTTTCATTTAAGAAGAAGCGCCATATCCTTCAATGAAACCTTTATGAAGGAGCACCTGTTGTATTGTATCAGACCTCGAGCCATACGCTCTTGTCTGAATTAGATAAGAGGCATTTAATATAGTTAATGCAGGTAGATAGATGTTTAAGTCTAGATTAGACAGTTTAGAGTTCGAGAGGGAAAACTGATATAGACACCCTCCTTTGTACATTATAGGGAGATTCAGATTATTGAGAAGCACTCAGAGAAGAGAGGAGCAAGCAAAGAACTTTGTGAAGAACACCCATGTATAGTGTTGAATTAATAGAATGAAATTCTGATTCAAATTCATGCCTGGTGTTGTTTCTCTGTGTGTATTGTTCATGTGCTTATGAATGTTTGTTTCTGGTTATGCATTTGCTTTGAATATGCTGTGCATGTGATTTCAGGGTTTAAACTGAAGTCTGATAGAAGAGAATTAGTTTCAATTGTTTCTCTGTCTGAGTCAGGAGATTCCTGCATAGAGTGCAGTTGAATTCATCCGCATAGAGTGCATTGATGAAGGCTCAGAAGTTAAACGCTTATTCTCACTCATCCAGAAGTTGTAGGGTTGTTTTGGAAGCCATGTGAAGAGTGCACAGGCGGAGTCAGAGGTCTCAGTTGTTAAGCTGAGCAGAAGAAGGCAGAGACTATTGTTGCCAGAAGGGCACGAAGCCTGAGAGACTCAACACCTGGAGAGTGGTTGAAGGTCGAGCACGAAAAGTGTGCGCAAAGTCTCTGAGATAGTCAGAGTTGACAAACTCGAGAGGTTTAACACCTTCGTAACATCGTTAAGGAAGTGCACAGGAGTGTGTACTGGGAACGATTCGAGCAGGAGCTGCGAGCTTAGACGTCAGGAAACAAGTGCTGAGAAGGAACACTTAGCTGTTCTACAGAGATCCTCTAGAGGGAGGAATCGACGATCAGGGTTCACTGAAGAGATTGGCGAAATCCCGCCAGTCGTTAGATCGTGCGGAGTTGCGCAGGGTTTAAGCCCCGGTGAGCAGAGGAGGAGCCATCGGGATTTGGCTCATCGGAATAACGGAGTTTTCATGGTCCTGAAACTCATGTAGAGTGAAATCGCGATCCGCGATTTCCCGAAAGGATCTCAGCCGTTGATCTTAAAAGGACACGTGTCAACATTAGGAGCAGAGTCGGGGTTCAGTCCATCGGGAATTTGGGATTTCCGAGGACATAGAACTTACGCAGGTTGGAATTGCGATCCGCGATATTCCGACGGGCGATCAGAACCATCCAATAGTGAGGACATGTGTCAGACATCCAGGCAGAAGTCGAGATTTAAACCATCGAGGTTTCCCGGAGTAAAAAACCCTTGCAACTGAAATTGCGATCGGCGATTTCTCGACGCGGTCGGAGCCGTTGATCGGAGGGACATGTGGCAAGGGATCCCGAGGAATCGGGGTTCGGCATTTCGGGAGTTCCAGAGTCAAGCGCATTGCGTATGTTGAAATCGCGATCCGTGATTTCCTGATAGCGCTAAGTGGAGGACAAGTGTCGGAGGACTAGGTCTCACCCTGAGGCGACGACAAGTGGCATCGCAATTCGGGGTTCGGGATTTGGCAAGGGCTGTGAACTTGTGCATCAGGAATCGCGAATTCCCGAAACGCGATTTCCCGACCATTACGGGAGTGTGGGCCCCAGGTCTTTGTCGTGGACAGAGGACAAGTGGCATCGGGGTTCGGGGTTTTGTAATATCTGATTTCCATGAGTGCAGGACTCGCGATCCCCTGAGGTCCGATTTCCCGATACAACACAGGGGTGTCATAAGGATAGTTCTGTGGGTAGAGAAAAGTCCCGACAAGGGATTTGGAGAGCGTTTCAGCTCTTTGGGCCTAAGGAAGAAGTAGGTACTGGTGTTACAGACGTGCCCTGGGTGGCGCGTTTACGTCAAGTGGTATCAGAGCGGGAAAATCTCTCTGTTTTCTGTAACAGGGTAGAAGAGAAAATTCACCATGCCGCCACGGAGAAGAGATAGACATTCACCTGACCCAGAGGGGGAAAGGGAACCATCCAAGGAAAGAGGTAGGCCAGGGAAGAATCTGGAAGTAGAAAGACAACTACAAGAATTACGCTCTATGATTGTGGATATGGGAGTAAAGAAAAGGCGCAAAGCTGATGCAGGAGATACCAGTGAATCCGAGGATGAAGGTGACGCTGGACAGGGAGCAGGAGAAATCCCAGTGGAAGATGAAGCAAATGAGCAATTAATGAAAGCCATAGCCCGGATGAGTTCAAAGACAAATATGGACATTCCGACTTATGAAAGAAATCTGGATGCAGAAGAGCTGTTGG
>JASDQU010361508.1:0-11754 GCA_032191745.1 Picea mariana | reverse complement strand
GCAAAAAGAAGGACAAACATCATACAACAACCAAGAAGGCCAAGATGAAAGCACAGTTGATGAGTCAATTGTTAAAGTTATGTTGTAAGCCTAGTTGAGACTTAGACCAACATGCATATTATTCATATTACTTGGAGTGTTGAGAATCTATTTCTCCATTAAGGGGAAGTGTTGGAATAATGTCGAAATATCAACTATTTGTTAGAGTTGGTTTCAAGGTTGTTATAGATGTATTCATTTATAGTTTCTAAATTGTTTTCAGATCCACAGAGGTAGGGGTCTGTTATAGGCTTTCCTAGCCTATTTATTTGTAAGCAATTTATCAAATTGATAAGACAAATTATGTGAGCGTAAACTCACGTGTAATGTGCCCTTGTGGCCTCACTATTATTGATTTTAATTTTTTTAATCCCATGTCCTCCCTTTTTCCATTCTTTCGGGATTTTCCAAGGAAATCAGGACTCTTGAGTTTCCACCGCCTTTCCCCTTTTCAATGAGTACCACAACCCCGCCTTGCGAGAACTCTGATTGAACTCTTTGTGCCAAGAGATCAAAGGCCCGAAACTATGTCCATGTTGGCGACATTTCTAGTATAATTTCAGGTCTTTCAACAGTTTATAGTACAGAACCCTACCAAATTCATATTGGGCACAAAATATTTGAATGTGGATTGGAAAAAGTGGGAATCCAACACTGCAAGAAAGGAATTCCACACAGGCACAGGCGGTTCAAGATTAAATTCTAGTTCAAGTGCAGCGCGCATTGTTTCATCCCCCGGGGCGCGTCTCAAAAGAAATGGATCCTTCATGAGCGATATTAAACACATTATACGCATGCATGAAGACATGGAAGAAGGCACCGAGTTAAATTTCTCTCAATTTTCTAGAACAATAGCTAACCAAGAACAAATAAATGTGTCCCTGCTTCAGAAAATCGAGATGATAGAACAAGAAAAGGTACAAGAAAGACGACGCAACATCGATTTGGAGCAAACAGTGAGGATTATGTCACAGTGGGTGTATGTTTTGGAAAAAAGAAATCTTCATTTTTGATGCTCAACATTACCACCGGAATCAAACTCGGAATCAATCATTCCAATCCAGAAGAATGGGCAGCAATTCCGGAAGAAAGTCAAGGAAACCAAGAACTGACCCCAATGGAGATCGAGGATGATGAGCCCAATCACGATGAAAATCTGGAAACTCCCGACAATGAATCAACAGAGTTTAATTATGCATGTTCAATGAATTTTTTTGCTCGGATAGTATGTAAAAGTTTATAGTTACAAACACAATAGTTTGTATAAGGAGTTAAATAGTTTTTTTTAAGAAAAATCAGCAGCAGAGGACTCAATCAGTTGTTTTGCTTAGGCAAAACATCTCTGGTATAATATAATTTCCCAGTGTCTTTAAAAAAAAAGGGGTAGGGTATGTAAACCTCTAGACTTTAGCATTCAAGTCACTGCGTGGAGGGGGTCCCGTGTCCCACAAACAAGGGGGTTTCATACACCAATTTGGTGTCTAGCTTGGTATAGTACAGCATGAGTGGGCCTAATGGTTAAGAACATGTGTTTTTTCCTAGGAGGTCACAAGTTCAAATCTAGGGTATGTACACCTTCATGGACTTTACCTTCAAATCCCTACATGGAGGGGGTCCCTTGTCCCACAAACAATGAACTTTCGTAATATCATACATTTGTATTTAGTTTCAATGGAGTGTCATCCTCATAAGTGTTTTAGAAAATGTTTGGCCATCCCAAGTCAGATCTAGCATTAACCTCCATATTGCATATCAGCCATGGTTTCAAGATGAACATATCACACACTTGTAGAGTAGATCAGGCCTTCCAAATAGAGATCTGAACTTAACGTTGTTTTTGCAAATGAGATCCCATTTTAAAATAATTAGATATAATGCAGATCAAATCCTGAAAACTCTAGCTATACTCTTGGCGGCTAAAGGAATAGGACATTCCACCTGCCCCAGCATTCGATGTTGCGTAGCAGGATGGATATTGCTCTCCCATACGACAGCCAATATCCATCTTGCTATGCAACATTGAATGTTTCGGTAGGTGGAATATAGGTCGTCGGATATGAAAGCAAGCTATTCATATCCGACGGTCTATATTCCACCTATCGTAGCATTCAATCTGCATAGCAGGCTGGATATTGCTCGCCCATACGAGGGCCAATAACCAGCTTGCTACACAGCATTGAATGTTGCGTTAGGTGGATTATAGATCATCGAATCTGAATTGCTTTCATATCCGATGACCTATATTCCACCTGCCGCAGCATTCAATATTTTCATATCTGACGACCTATAATCCAACTGTCGTAGCATTCAATGTTGCGTAGCAGGTTGGATATTGGCCGTCGTATGGGTAAGGAATATTTCTCTCCATGGCCTGGGTAAAGAAGACACTGAAATATTTGATAATCGAGAGTAGTGGTAGCGACCCTGAGAGTCGTCGGGAGGGGAAGGATGATCAAGTAAAGGATAAAGCCTTGCTCAATGTAGAAGAGACAATGCAACTCAAAGCTGGAAATGGAAAGGCCCTGAATACTTTTCAAAAGATCGTCATTCTCATACCAGTGGTGTCCTAGAAATGCATTCTAATAACTAAAGAGAAAGCCTCCCCTACTCAAGGTCTTTCTTCACCAAATAAAGGTATGATATTAAATAATTTGGCCACTCTTAATTTACAATCATTTGCAGAAAGGAGTCTTGTTTTCGGGTCGTCATCTAATGTGACTGATGGTTCTTCTGATGATTGGGGTCAAGGGTATTTCCTAGCGGGTTTAAATGGTGTAAGGGACAATAATCAATCCCCTTTGGGTGGTTTACTAAATACCATGAAAAATGTTTTTGGAAGGGTCCCAATCCTTAGTAATGTATCCAAACCCTACCCTATGAGTGGAATATATATGTTGAATATGTGAAGGGAGGGGTTATCAAATAAAATTTAAGATCTAGGAAATGTGCTCCTTTGGACTAGATGGGGGCAATGAAGGTGACCTAGGTTTAAATGAGGGAAAAGGGCCTAAGGGTAATCAGAGAGGGAGGAAATCTTTTATATTGATGCCTCGAGAAAGGAATTTTAATGAAGTCCTGGTAGGGAAACAACTATCCTTGGATGGGGTTCTTAGAGTGACGAATACTCCAATGGAGGGTGTCTAATGATATGTTTATCTTTCAACTGTAAAGCATTGAGAAATTCCATTTAAAAACGGGCCTTGAAGAGGATTATGGGTGTCCACAAACCTAATGTGATTTCATTGCATGTGATTATGAGTGGGGGAGGGAAAATTGTTGGTGATCTTAAAAAGTTGTTTGGGGGATGGGAACTTATGTATATTGATTCTCAAGGTAGGTTCAGAAGTATTATTACAGGGTGGAAGAGTATACCTTTGTATTGTGCTAATTTTGGGTCGTTTGGGAATAGATCTATACTCCTAGGACTTGAGGAAGGAGATAATTATTCTAATTATATATGGCCCTGATTGTGAGACAATCACTTATTGGAAAAAGATTTTCATTTGAGCTTTGGTTAGGTCAAGGAAATGTTGTTATTGGGGAATATCTAAATTTCTCATTTTGAAGCTCAGAGGTATGGGAACCTACTTCACAAGTCTATTCCTTCGTTGATTACTTTCTAAAAAACTTGGAAAATGTAGGTCTATTTGATGTAGAGCTCATCAAGATGAAACCAACAAGGAGGAACAAAAAAAATGGATATGAAAGGATTGCAAAAAGGTTAGATAGATTATTGGTGTCAGCAGCCCTACTTAAGACACTATAGAATTAGGCAATGGATGAGCTCTTATGGGGAATCTAACCACTTCCTAGTTCTGTTGGAAATCACATCTGCATGATAGACCACCTAACCCCTTTAAATTTAATCTAGGTTGGCTAGAGAAAGAATACATGGTTAACATGTGTTGAGAATTATAGCTCGGACAAGAATTAGTTAGAGATATTTTCAAAAAGTGATTCTTTTTTTGAAAAAGTAATTCTACTTTTTAATTCACTTTAGTTTAAAAAATGAAAGTCTTATTTTTAGCAGTTGAGTCTAAAAAGTTTATTTCAAGCATGCATGACTTAAAGTAGAAGTAATCTCAAAAATAGATTAGGGTTTTGGTTTCAGCTAAAACTATAAAGACAAGTGAAAATAGAGAGTTAAGAAACACACTTGAGCAGTTGAGCGACAGAAAGGGAATGAGAGAAAGCAACCAATTTCCAACGGCACGTAGTCTCGTGCAGTAGTCCACACAACTGTATTGAAAAGTTGTGTACAACAGTATGGAAATCCATATAGTCATACAGATAGTATTGTGTGGATCGATACATTCATACGGACATATGTCGGTACATAGTCGTACAGACAAAGTGGTATTGACGTCCATACAATTCGTACAAACAAGTCATATAATCGTATAGTAGGTTGTTCCTCTAAGTTTGAGGTGATTTTTTGGTATCCGTGCAGTGTTGTTTTTTGGGTAGCTTGTGGATATTTCCTTGTAAGTTTTTCAAAGGGATGAAAAACATATTTGGAGTAATTATTGGTGTATGTGTGAAATTATTTTTTATGCTTCCGCTATTTTATTTCCAGCTATTGTGTGATTAAGGATATGGTATGAAACTTATTTCTGCACTAACTAAATTCAACATTCTACTTGTTTGATTGAGATCATAAGGACTTTAGTCATCTAGGGCTTGGGAATTTTCACATGGTATTATAGCTTATTTCTCTGATTGAGATTATCTAGGATTTGCAACAATAAATCAACTATAGGGAAGAACCCATAGTGAGAGGGTTTCAAAGTTGTATTTTTAGATTTGGGAGTTTATGCAATAGATCTCAAAGATGGTTGAAACATGCCTAGGCTTTGAGAATAGATTGGATGGTGCCTTGAATTTCTTATTTTGGAAGGTGAGAGTTACACTCTTACTAGAAGAGAATAATCTATGAGATATAATCAAGAGCATTGTGACTCCACCTATAGATCCGCAATAGTTGGTAACTCACAACAAGAGGGAAGTGAAGGCCAAGCAGATGATCTTGGATGCCATAAAGTGTTGATGATTGTTGCTCAGATAGGTATTTCCACAAGGGGTGTCTAACTTGTGGAAATTGTCATTTAATGACTCCTATGCTTTTTGGGAGTTCACTTTATTAATTAATTAATTAAGTGAATGTATTTTTATATAGTAAGTTTAATTTAATAAAGTGTATAAGTTTTGGTACTAGTGACTTAAATTAAATGTGAGTCATTGATCTAACGAGACAGTGAGATTTAATCTCGTCTGTTGATATTAGGAATTTAACCCAACTCAATGTTATAAAAGGACGGCAAAGGGAGGAGTCAAGACACACATTCATCATTCATAGCATAGTGATTAATTTGGTGAGGAGAGAACAGGGAAGAAGCATATGCACACAAATCGAGATAGCACATAAATCGAGACAACATGCGGATCGATACATCACACACATATCCATACGGATCCGTACAGAAAACCTCGGTAGATTAGAAACACATAGATCGAGGCTCTATGATTTATCAGGTTTGCATGGTGTTTATGGTTTTATTTCTCAGATCCATTTTCCCGAGTATGGGAGCTCTTGTAAGTTTCGAAGTTATTTTGAATGAAGAATTGATCCTGAAGAGCAGAAAAACAATTGTCCATGTGTGATTTTTCTTTTCTAGTTTTACGTTGCACAGTTAAATAATTCCAGTGGTGTAAATCAGATCTAATATCATTTATCTAGTTGTTTGTTTTAATAAATTAACATGGTATCAGAGCCATTGCTCTGAGAGAAAAGCAAAATCAATTGTTGAGTGCATAATTTTCAAATTCAGAAGTTTCAACAACAGTGTGCTTGCAAGACTAAGCATAGGACAACCATGCCAGTTGGCAATGTCAGGTTCGAGGGCACTTCGAACTTCTTGCCTTGGAATGCAAGAGTCACCTTGATATTGAAAGAGAATGACTTGTGGAGAGTGTAGATAAGGTCCTTCCAAATCCAACAGATCCCACAGAAAAGACAACTCAGGAGAAGGACATAAAGGCATGGAGGGTGATACTAAAAGATGTGAAGGATCACCTGATCCCGCATGTAGTAGAAAATACCAAATAAAATGACATGTTTGATGCCCTAGTTGGTCTCTTTCAGAGTGACAACCTGAACCAAAAAATAGTCCTGAAGAAAAAGATTATATATTGTCGAATGAACAAATCTGACAATGTTACCAGTTACCTTATGAGGATCGTGTAGATCTATGATCAGCTTGCAGCTATTGGAGAAAATATCTTGGATGCCGAGCTAGTGAATGTAGCCCTGAACGAGTTCACCAAGTCATGGGAATCGTTCATAAAGGGGATTTTTCAACGGAAGAATATCCCATACTAGCATAGATTATGGGATGACTACATTCAGAAGGAGAATCGGGAGGAGTCCAGAGCCAACAAGCAGGGAGGAGGTGAGGAAAATTTGGCCCTCATCACCAAGGCCAATAAAGGCAAAGGTAAATTCAAGAAAGGTAATAATCAGGGAGAGGGACAACAGTATGGACATAAGAGGGACTTGAGAAAGCTCAAGTGCTACATTTGTCATAAGAACAATCACTACGCTTCTCATTGTCCATACAAGAAGAAAGGTAGAGGACAGACGCATCAAGTCGCAGACACAACAGAGACTCAATTGAGTGAACTTGTAGCAAAGTTCAACAAAGATTTCTCTCTAGTTTCCTGCCTTTCGACCATCATTATTGCTAGAAGTGCTTGGTACCTGGACAGTGGTGCCTCTTGCCACATGACGGAAGCTCGAGAGATGTTCAACAGATTATCAGTGGAAGTCTCAGAGGTCCACATAGAACTTGGTGATGATGTCAAGTATGTAGTGGGAGGTCAGGTTACAATTCAATTCCAGCTTGAGTCAAGAGGGTCCTTTGATGCTCAGGAGGTACTCTACATACCTAGTCTGAATAATAACCTTTTTTCCATTTCGGTCATGGAGGAAAAAGGTTATGCAGTTATCTTCCATAGGTGGAAGGTGTTCATCTACCCAGAGGTAGCCAGTCCATACACTGCCATGAGGATTGGAGTCGGGGAAGGGAACTTGTACAAGCTTACGGGAAAGCTTATTTAGGAATTGGTTCACAACACTGAGAACCTGTGCGAGATGTGGCACAAGAGGATGGGACATCTACATCACAAATCACTACCCATACTGAGGGAGATGGTCATCGGACTTCCAACTTCATTCTGGAGCAACAGAGGTTGTGCTCTTGACAAAAATGCCAAGGCTTCATTTCCTAGCAATGAGACTCAATCCAAAGAGATTTTGGATCTCATACATTATGATGTTTTCAGGCCTATGTCAGCTTCTTCAATGAAGGGTGCATATTATTATGTAACTTTCATTGATGATTTCTCCAAGAAGATCTGGATCTACTTCATGAGAACCAAAGATGAGGTTTTCAGTAAGTTCAAGGATTTCAAAGCTCAGGTAGAGAACTTAACTGGGAAGAATATCAAAGTGATGAGGACATACAAAGGGGATGAGTATACCCCCAATGAGTTCAAATATTTTTGCAAGCAGACAAGGATCAAGAGGGAGAAGAAAGTTTCCTACAACTCACAGCAGAATGGAGTAGCAGAGAGGAAGAACCAGTCTATTGTCAGTGTATTGAAGGCCATGATCCATGATCAGAGTATTCCCATGGTTCTATGGGCTAAAGTATGCAACACAGTGTTGACAAATATTTCTGTCAACGATACTTAGCCAACAAAGCGTTGTCGGGCTCCCTCTCGAGTCACACTATTTGCACAAAGTTTTGTTTATTCTCATTAAATATTGGCACAATGTTTTGTTGAGGGGTTTGAGATCCCTTTAATTCAACAATAGGAACCAAACCTTCCTTAGAGGCCCAATTAGACTCTGCAGTGTTTGATGGTGGAATGGTTCTCCAAATCTTTCGATCTAGCTAATTTATCGATGGGATTTACTTGGTGATTGACGAGATGCTTTTCTCTGAAAGTTCCTCCTTTAGGTTAAACATTCTTTTTTTTGTCTTTTCTTTTAATAGATGAGTCTAATAAAATGAGATGTGTTGGTATAAACCAACTGGTAAAAGGGATTCTTAATTACTGAAGAAGGATGAGCTTGGGATAACCCTTGCGCTCAAGCATGCAGACAAAGATATTCACACATATTACAAGTCTAGTGCTAATACATTAACTTGGTGGTATTTAAACATTGACTGAAATACACTTATCTTAAGAAAAATACGCATGTAATATGATGATTGCAAGCAAAATAGTTTCCGTAGCTCTACCATCGATCACACATTAACACATCGATTTTCTTTTCATCATTAAGAACAAAAGAACTGCTAAAATATTGAAACAAATAGCTTATCAATATATTCAAAAACTCTTACTCGTTACAACATCAATTACTGAAATAAAAGTTGGAAGTAATTCCCCCTCAATCCAATCACATAACGCCTTTGATGAAAAACAGAATGTTGTCTCTAGTCCTAAATAGGACTTCTCAATTAAGGTTGTTCAGAAATAGTTCTTTACAATTCTAAAAAAGAGGATCTTTTCTCCAATACCATCGACCCTTTCTAAAAGTTCAATCCCTTTATTTATAAAGAATCACTAACTAAAAATAGTTGTTACAAGTTTAAGTAAAACAAAATATTGCCACGTGGCGCTTGATCTATTTGTTCTCTGGAAATCATCTCGTGGTTCTACTGGAGTGGATGACTCTTCTCATATTCTGACCACTTGACGAAGAGATCCTCTCATGTGTTAGCATACAAGAACCTGTGTTGATCCATCGGGGCTTAAAGGATTTCTTTCACTTCTACTGTTCGTTCTTTGTATTTGATGATTTTTCCATTCAAACGTTGTAAAACTGCACAAGACTTGATCGGATGTTCCATAAATTGTTGTATTTGGCATGGTGCCATGCTTGCCACCTGAGCAATCTCCATTTCCCATGATAAATCTTGTTTTGCATGTCGTTTGACTATGTCATGCAAGTCGACAAAGTCTTCAGGTGAGCCAAATTCTGGAAGGCCAATGCCTTTCATCTCCCAATTGATCTTTTCTCAACCTTTTTCGCACTCGGCCCACTTCTTCTTTATTTCTTGTTGAGGTTCCTGGGCCATACTTACCCAGTATTCGGTTGTTTTCCTAATCCGAGAGATGTTGCTATCCCTTAGCACTTGAATACCATGCTCCTCTGTGCCTCAACCCTTCTGCACTACGCTAATGTAGTCAATTCGTTCTACCGCTTGGTATGCTTTCTCATACCATCTCTCCATGTCCTTGCATGTTTCCAGTGCAATAAGGGTATCTTCTTGGAAATTGGCTATACCTGCAGTGAAAATATGTCATTTGTTTGTGAACTTTGCATAAACATCTTGGAACTCACTCTTCAGAAACACCGTGGCCTGCGTCGAGTCTTGATAGTATTTTTCTAAATGACATAGATGATCTATCTCCTTTAGTGCAACAGCCAGTTCCTTTTCATCTCACCTTGCTTGATCCAATGTGGCATCATTGATAGCCATCACTGCGTCGATGAGCTCAGATGTCTTTTCGTGTTTTGTGTTGAGCAGTTTCTCCTCCGTGGTGATGAGAATCGAGCTATCAAACGTGAGTCTTCTTTTCTTGGTGGTCCTCCTCACGGTAGCTTTCCTCTTCCTATCATAAGAGATCATCTGTATATTTGTGACCTCATCAATGGGCTCAGGGATTTGTTGTTCCCCCTATGTCAGAGTGTTTCCCAAGCTTCCTGTTGTATGTATTTTTTCCAGGACCGGTTCTTATACTTCTTCCATATGTTCTAATGGCTTGACCTTCATTTTTTGTTCATCGACTGGTGAGGTATCAGCCAAAATTGAAGTGTCAATGATATGTTTAGTACTTACTTGGTGATCGGATGTTGAGGTGTCAATCTCTTGTTGTTGCACTTCCTCTTTTTTCCACCTGATCCGAGGTCCTCTCTGGAGTTGTCTTTCGGGGTCCCCGATAAGTCGAGAAACTCAGTGTCTAAGACACTTTCGGCCTCATGGTCACCCTATGGAGGGTTTTGAACTGATGCATCGAGACTTGGAGCAGATTTTTTCTCAAGTTCTTTCTCCTCTGTAATGGTATCGGAGTTACCAGCGAGACCTATGAACTCTCTTCATCATCATAGATGGTTATCAGATCAAACAGGGGATTTGTCACACCCGTTTCACCTGGTGTTCTTGGACTCTCATACTGGGTTGGAATGGTCATCGATGATCTATCCTGTGGTGATGGAACTCTGGGGTTTTCCCGACCAGTAGTTTCCTCCAGTTGTGTTGACTCTGAGCCATTTAGCTCCTCTTCGACTGTGATTGGGTCGTCTGACGGGATCCTCATCATTTCTATTAGTTGAGGATCGTTCTCTAGCTAGTCGATGACTCTCTAGGATCCTTCTAGTAGCAACAACCCTCTCATTTGTGCCTATGTGGTTTCTACTGCTCTGATTTCTTCTCTAACCTTGAGATCTTATTGATTCGACTACTCTATTGTCTTGACCTACTCATCCATGCTCATAGCTTTGAACCTAGTCATGTTAGGGTTAGTTTTTCTCTGTAATACCTCCTCCCAGTCCTGGGCACATTCTGTTAAGCCCTAATATTGGCTCATTACCCCTTAATTGGGGCATATTAGATTAGTAATGCTATTTTATTTATGTCGGATTTAGGCCATTAGTTGTAATTTAGATTAGTAATGTTATTTTAATTATGTCGACTTTAGGCCATTATTTGTAATTATTCCTCCTAGTCTCCTATATATACCAAGGAGACATTTTCATTTTGAATCATCTTGTACTTGAACATTTAAGTGGGGTAAAAGGAGGTTGCCCCCTTGAAGAGGCTTATTATCTGAAATTATCTCTTTTTCAAGGCGTTGAGTACTTTTCTTGAGGTTTTTCTATGCTATATTGATGTTTGGTTCTTAACATATGGTATCAGAGCTCAAGGTCTTGGGGTTTCGCTGCTACATCTGAGACACCGTGGAATTTTCGCTATAACTTTTTTTCTACAATGTTTCAGAAGGAACAGCTTGGAGTGTATTTATAAGACGGATCAAGGTACGTTGGGTTAAAAATTCAGTTCCTGAGGCCTTATACTTTCGGAGATAGAGCCTGCACAAGATAGGGTTCTGGAATCATCCTGAAAGGAGTCATTGTGGAATTTTCTCTATAAAAATGTTTCTGTAACGTTTTAGACCCTGAAATCCAGTGACCATTTAAAGAAATTAGTATTTTATCTTTGGTAAAAAGTTCATCTTCTGGGTCATCTTAAATTTGTAGATACACCCTGTGTAAGACAGGGTATCTGACTAGCCCTATTGACTAGTCTCAAGAAGGTGTTCCAGGTAAAACAATCATAACTTTTTCCTAGAGTATCCAAATTGTGTGGGACTGGTTGCATTGGATTGTGGACATTCTGTAGTATTTTGGGTGCTAGTTTCAGAATTATATATCAATAATTTTGTGCGGGGCACACTATACAAGTGATATCTCCTGGAAAGGACAAAAATCGGCAAGTTGTGGGGAAGTTACCGTAAATTCCACTTGGCACATCCAATTTTGATCAGACCTGTGGCATTGCAGAGAAGAAATATCAGAGAATTACATAAGAGAAAGTTTCATACCCAGAAGGGCCAAAAATTGGGAGATACAACAGAAGAAAT
>JASDQU010361504.1:0-11754 GCA_032191745.1 Picea mariana | reverse complement strand
TCATAGCCAAATTGGACCTGATGAATAACAAGATCGTGCTACTGGATAAAAAAAGTTGAATCCCTAGGTCGCTTTGTGCTGCAAGTTCATTTTCTAACTCTCGTAAGTTAAGGCATAGGAAAGACAACTCCACTCAACAAAACAATGGAGGGGGACCTGCAAACCCAATTGTGATTGAAGAGGATGCAAAGCATGGAGATCATGGCAAGCCCCAAACCAAAATAGAGGCACACAAACATAATCCTCAAGATCAACACCAGATTGCAGATGTAGGTTTCTCTATGTTCCCATACTAACTATGTTTATTATCATAAGAATACACATATATTTGCTATCTGTTATCCATAGGTATTAACATAGAGTTAATAATATCATAGACATGACACTGAGCAGTCACTGGTGGAGACACTTTGAGAATATTTTTCTCCATACACTATAATTTGGTTTCCTACATAACAAGCTGCAAGATATGATGGTTGTATATTTTATTGGCGTTGTCTAACTGTTTTATGTTTTGGCCCTTTTCGACGGAATCCAACGACATAAATACGTACAAAATCATAGTTTTTTGTTGTTTAAATTGCACTTCTAAATACATAAATGGATTCAGCGTGCTAAAAAACCCCTAAGACACTCAGATGATATAGAATTAACCACTCAAATATAAAGATCCAACAATTTCTCGCTAAATTTCAAATAAAAGTAAACAAAAAATATTCCAAAAAAACAAAACATAAAACAATTAAACTACAACTATATATAATTACTAATAAATAATATTAATTATTATTATATTAATGATTTAATGTTATGCATAATAAAAAATCATGTTATGTTAAAGAAAGTATCACTTTCTTATCCACACCTTGAATAAAAATCATATTATGTATCCACATCTTGAAATTAGATGAAATTACACCATGAAATCTAAATTTTTTTAATTATAATGTTGACAAATACACATTATTATAGATAATTTATTGTTGAGTTTTTATACCTAACTGTGTTTGTTATTTCACTCATACATATGAATCATTACAAATATCTAAATCAAGATGTTAGTTAAATCAAAATAAGGAAAAACCAAGAAGGGAAAAAAAGGAAAAAAAGGAAATGAATCCAAAGATTTATTCATCTAGTTTTTAACCAATAGATATTTATTTTTTAATTAATATAAAATATAATTTTTAATTATAAATAATTATTTATTAATTAAACTAAATATAAATTTAAAATAAATGAATATATATTATTTTATAATTCAATTAGATTAATTTAAATATAAATTTGATATAAAAATAATAATAATGATTAATATTTATTGAGATTGAATTGATTTATAAATATTAATTAATTATTTATATTTATATTTAGTTTAATTATTTATTAATTAAACTAAATATAAATTTAAAATAAATGAATATATATTATTTTATAATTTAATTAGATTAATTTAAATATAAATTTGATATAAAAATAATAATAATGATTAATATTTATTGAGATTGAATTGATTTATGGAACTTTAAAAAGGTGAGAAACTATTTATAATTATTTAGAATTTTGTTTGTGTTCGAAAAACATTAAAAAATAAATGGTAGATATAAATCTTACTTAAATCTACTTAAAAATATTATAAATCTTACTTAAATCTACTTAAAAATATGATCCATTATCCATTCTTTCATTCTTTTCTAAATCTGATACAAAATTAATGTAATTTATATCATCTTTATTTATAAAAATAAATATATTAAAAGTTTGAGCCCTGCATTATTGTTGGAGGTTTGAAATTGGATGTGTTTTTATATAATAATGTTAACCTTTTGGTGTTATTATGACAACTTCAAAAATAAAATTAACTACATTTAACGTGACTTTATGTAGACTTTGATATGTTGATATAATTTTGATATACTTAAGGTCTAATAAACTCCAAAACAAAAGTGTATACAAATTAAATGGTTTAGAAGTGTATAAAAAGCATGGGTTCAAAATTATAAATTATAGAGTATGTTATAATTAGGCATTTACAATGGGAAAGATTTTACTAATGAGGGTTGAATAATTTAGGGTTTTGAGAACTTCAAATATACCAAAGTATTTAGTTGAAGGTTGTTATATTTGGGATTTTTTTTATGTTTATTTTTATCTTTAATCTTATAGGTCTCGTTTCAGGTCAAATCTTTTGGAGAAGGTGACTTTGGACCTTTTGGGCGAAGTGACTTAAAATTTGTGTGTAGGTGTGGATTATGGGTTTGATTGTTTGTACTAAAGGGAAGATGTCGAGAGGGCTTGTCGTGCAATTGGTTGGAGGTGAGATCTTTGATGAGAGCCTAGGTGGCATCCTTAAGATTAACGGTGTAGGGCACAATGTTAGTTATGGAAAAGGTCTTCATCAATGCAATATATCTTCCTTGTTTTTGAAGTCATCTTCTCGATTGGTCTATTGGAAGGAGTTTGGTTTCCCTCATATCATGTTTCTGAATGACTATGAGTAGGTGTCTGGAAATGGTTTTAATGGCCTTTCCTTTGACTTGGATTCTTTATGTTGTGTGTGTTTAATTGATGGTCCTGTAACTCGGTCTTTACAAAATTGTGAGAATCGTTCTCAACGAGGAGTTGAGCCTCTTACAACTCACAGGGCCTTCACTTAGTGAACCTGTGTCATAGCACATGCGTTCATGGGATATTAAAGAATACCCCTAATTTTACCAAATATTGATAAATACCTCCCAAAATTATTTTGTTGAACAACCCTCCCAATACATCTTTCCAATTAAAAAATCCCTATTTATACTAGTCATTCGTAATTTTTACTAGATACCTCTTTTTATAATCCCCAATACATATAAACCACCCTATACCCTGCACCTCGCCCCCTTAATACCTATAATATATTTACTTTATTTTTATAATTTAAAACCCCCCTTTATGAATGAACATGATAATATATTGGTCAATAAGGTGAAGCCCCCATGTTACAACTTTTGTTGGTGGAAGTAGGGCAGTTGTGTCTGGTGAGTGAAAGAAATGTGTTAAAAAAGGACTTGGTTGGTAAATCTATTACTTGTTGAAGATGTTTGGATAAACGAAGTGGTGGCTATGGCAGTAAAGGTGGTCATTAGCAGATTACATAGGTGTCGAATGGGGGAAAGTCTCTCATGGATTGGGTTCAAACTAATTGAGATCCCTAGTTGGGTTACTCTCCAGTGTTATACATCCTTTCTCGGGGATGAATAGTGTAATGTCCCCCAACCCAACCAAGGGACATTACGGCATGGAAAACTCACAAAAACGAAATCTCTTAGAACTATTTTAATTCATTTACAATTAACTAATTTCCCGTAGCTTTCAACTACGAATTAAACAAAATTAACTAATGTCCATAACCATAAAATAGATGCATCTACAACATGATAAAATTATCATAAAAATACTACTCATAAACTTCATTACAACAACATATAAAATATGTTCTCATACTCAAAGTTCATGCACAACAATTAAAATTCATAATACAACAAAAACAAGATAAAACACTTATCTTTTCACAATAGTTGTGCAACCAACTGCTTGGGATGGACATTCCACCCAACCATAGAMTGAATGTTCCAAATCTCAACAWCCAGTCACCCCCAAGCTGAGGCTAGTGATCCACAAAAAAAGGGTGGTCACTCACAGTCCACTCACAACTCATAAAACTCACAACCCACTGATATCCTCCTACAACTATTCTGATTTTCCACCAACTCTCTTCCTCTTGACCTGTCCAACCCAAGGAATGTATCCCTTCATTGATCCGAGTCCCTCGGGTGTCCCATTAGTTTATCAGGGCCTCTTTGGCAGATGTAGCTAGGAATCTCTCAGTTGGGAACTCAAGGGAACCTACTACTAGGAAAACTACCAACAAACAACAACAATTAACAACAAACACTTGTTGTTTTAGTGCAACTCACTCAAGAGCTCACTCTACAGGACTGACAACCTAGTTCTTTAGTTTGCAGCTCCAAATACACTTCAATATGCTCCAACTTACTCTAGAATTCGCCCTCCATGGATAAACCAGCTCCAAGCTCTCTTTCTTTGCTCTCCCCTTGCTCCTCATGCAAAAAAACTCTCTGTGTAAAATTGTTTCCCAACCCATACGAATTTCCTCTCTTTGGTTTGCCTTTCTTGACTCACACTCTTCCCCAAGAAGATTTTACTCAACCCCCATGTGCCCAATAACTCTGGGATGTGACCACTCACACCCACCCTCTTACAGACATTCAATGATTGGTTTTGGGAACATTGAATCAGGAATTGGAAGGTTCATATACAAATAACAAAATTTAGGAAAAAGGGTTGAATTAATAGACATGGGTAATTCCCCCCTGGACCCCTCTTGGCCATTATCCTAGACACTCCCATCTCTTATGGATTAATTAAGCCCCCATCTCTTCTCCATGTCCCCCTAGCAATTGACATCACGTTTTATTATTAAAACATAGAAATACAGTTCACATATTACATTGCTTTGGTCGTAGCCACACATTATATCTACATAAGCATTAATTAAACCGAGGATTATAGTTGGGATGTTACATTCCCCCTCCCCTACAATTGTGCACTGTCCTCGGTGCACTCTATGAGGATATACATATATGAAAATTTACATCACAACACTTCGAAAATAAAATTATGCAATTTTACAACTCCACAACAATCTCAACCAAAATCTCATGTTCCTCTCAACTCGTCGACCTAAGGAATGCACCATTCATTTATCAAAGCTAACCCAAGGGATGTACCATCAGTTTATCAGGGATAACCCAAGGAACGATCCATTATTTTATCATGGCCCCCAACGAAGTTGGCTAGGACTCTGAGATGTGGCTCTAGAACTCTAACTGCTCAAAATGGAGTCTTGCATTCCATTTTCTTCAAAATTGTCAAAAAATTGCGAGTGTTATGTCCACATTTTTTCTTCATGCTCCCATGTAGCATCTTCAGGACCATAGTAGGTCCATTGAACCTTTACCAACCCTATGGATATGTTCCCGAGCACTTTGACTTTCCAGTCCAGGATGCATATTGGTTCCACTCAAAAATCTCTTTCGTGCTCCACCCGTATCACATTCCAATCAATTATGTGGTTAGGGTCAGGCACATATTTCTTTAATAATGATATATGAAATGCATTATGCACTCTCATGGATGCATGAAACACTAGCATGTGTGCAACTGACCCTATCTTTTGTAATATTTCAAAGGGTCCACAATATCTCGCTGCCAACTTTGGGAAACTTCCTAATCTTCGCGAACTTCTCTTCTCCTTTACTTTCAAAAACACATGTTCACCCACTTTAAAATATCTAAACACTTTGTTCTTGTCTGCATAACTTGTCTGCCTATCTTGGGAAGCCTTTAAATTCTATTTTATCTTTTCCATGTGCTCTTCCATTTCCCTTAACAATTCTAGCCCAACCACTGCTCTATCCACTAGATTATCCCAACTCACCAGAGTGTTACATTTTATGCCATACAATGCTTCAAATGGACTCATTTTCAGTGAGACCTGATACCATTGTTGTAGGAAAATTTTACCAAGTGAATATAATCTTCCCACTTTGATGGCTAATCCATCACATACATTCTAAGAATGTCCTCAATTATCCCGTTAGTCCTCTCTGTTTTCCCATCTGACTCTCGATGATACACTGCACTTAGATTCAAATTTATTTCAAATCCTTTGAACAAACCCTTCCAAAAATTTGAAGTAAAATTTGGATCCCTATATGAAACTATTGCGTTAGGCACTCCATGTATCCTAGAAACTTATTTTATATATATTTCTGCAATATTTGTTGCCTTGTGTGTTGTCTTTATTGGAATAAAATGTGTTGCCTTAGTCAATTTTTCCACCACCACCATGATGGAATCATGTTGCTTCACTATTATGGGCATCTTAGTAATAAAATCAATCGTGATAACTTCCCACTTCCATTCCGGAATGGGCAATGGTTGTAGAAAACATGTTGGATGTCTATGCTCCATCTTCACTTTTTGGCATTCTAGACATCTGGTTATGTAATTAGCCACTTCCTTTTTCATTCTCGACCAAAATTATTGGCTTCTTATAGCTGCAATTGATTTCTGATACACCGGGTGCTTGACATATGGCACATTATGCATTTCCTTCAACACTACATTCTTCAGCTCACTTGAATTCGACACATATACCTTTCCTTTGTACATGAGAACTCCATCTTCTTTCAAATCTGTTGGCACAAGCACAGACCCAGGGCTCAATGCTTCAACAACGCACCAACAAAACCCTAACTACCGACCCTTTTGACAACACCTACGAAGCAGATGAAGTCTCACCCGAGGTAGAGGCAGGGGGGGTTGTAGGACTGAAGTGTCTACAACCTAGCTTGGACACATATATGTGATCACAATACTTAATAGAGCACTTAGCAATTAACATTCATTAGTCTTTGACCCTTATTCACATCGCAGATAAAACCCCTAATTACAGAACACCGCAATATTCAACAAGATCTAAGCATATCTAACCATTTAGCACATAGCATCAAACAAATCTAGCATTCATTCATGTTATTAAGCACTAAGATACTACATCAGATGCATCTGACATACATAAAGATTCAACACTAAGCATAAATCACATCAATAACACAACGCAATCACAACACAAGATATACGTGGTTCACCCCCAGCATGGGGCTACATCCACCAACTCTTCGTCTTCTTTATTATCTTCTTTCAATCTTCTTACATGCACAGAGCCACAAAACCAACTCCGCATAGGATAGGAGATCTATGCGCACTTCACCAGATCCTCCTTCCCAAGTTTGGCACAACACAAAGCCTTCTTACAATCACTTGCACTTAACTCTGCAAGTTCTCAATACATAGTATGCACAGAGCCTTCACAAATAATTGCACTTAGCAACCTTTACATATCTTGCACAAAGCCAACTTAGATCTGATGCTTGTTACAATGCCGAGCTACTTATTTATACATTTACAAATGGGGCCTAAGCATGGGTAAACCCCATGGGTCGACATTATGTATGTCAGATGCATCTGATATACATAAAGATTCAACACTAAGCATAAATCACATCANAAAGCCCACAAAAAGGGGTGAGATCCCGCAATCTCCGCTTCACCTGGGAGCTCCGTCTTCGACTCGCCTGCCGAAGTCCCAAAAATGGTCAAACATGACCAAGGTTCTCCAAAACTTGGTCGAGGGCCAACAAGCCCCCAACACTCACCTGTGACTCGTCTCGAGTCACTCTGATCTGGGCAACTCTGCTTCGAAGGTTTCAAGCTTGGCTCGAGCTGCCTTGATTTGATGCTTCGCCAGGGCCTCCTACTCGACTAACTCCTGAATGAATTTCTCGGTGACAAGTCCTTCCAAGCGTTGTTCCATTGTGGTGACCACTTGTTCCAACTGTGCACCTTGTCCCTCGATCTCTTCAAAAAGGGTGCAGGCTTCGTCCTGCACCGGCTGGAGTCTTTGGGTCACTTCCATGACTTTACTTTGGATGGCATGGACCTGCTGCTGAACTGTGTGCTATTCTTGTGACCTTTTCATCTTCTCGACCGCTGACAGTAGCTTCAACAGTGCTTGTATTGTTGTTGCTTGTTGTTTTTCTTCCTGGAGTTGTGACTGAAATGTCCTCAGTTCTAGGTCCTCTGCAAGGCGCTCATAGGTTTGCGCACTTCGATTGCTGAGTTGCTTGCATTCTAAGGCCAACGCCTTGATTCTTTCGATTGCGCTCCAGGTAGTTTCTTCCCTCTGATCTCGCACTTCCTGCGAATTGCTCAACACTGCTTGCAATTCTAGTTCTGCTACTCTTGCTTGGAGCTGCTGAATGGCTTCAATGAGCTTCCCCACTTGGCTCTTAGTTGTTTCCTCTTCCATCTGTGCTAGGCCCGACACAGAGTGAAGTGCTCTAATGACTGCTTCTTTAACTCTAATATGCTCTGTTGGCACAGGGGCAGACCCAGGGTTCAACGCTACAACATAGCACTAACGAAACCCTAACTATCGACCCTTTCGACAACACCTGTGAAGCAGATGAGGTCTTACCCGAGGTAGAGGCAGGGGTGGTTGCAGGACTCAAGTGTCTACAACCTTAGCTGGGACATGAATCTATGATTCCTTACTTAATATAGCACTCAACACTGCTGGATCTTTATGATGAAATCAATGACTACTTCACAGATACAACAGAGCTTCGCATCATTCACAATGACTAGATTGTTTGATCACTTATCATCCACAGAGCATTTAGATCTAACAGGTCGAGTACTTAGCATATACATGTGAATCAGACCTAACATTCTACACATCATAAGGACTAAGCATAAATATATATAACATATCTATCTACTCATCTCAAAGAACTTATCAAATAATCACATCAATGCATCAGAAAAAGGCACGAAGCGGACAACACAAGATTTATGTGGTTCACCCCCACCCTGGGGCCACGTCCACCAACTCTTCTTCTTTATTATCATCGGCCAATTGGTTATAAGCATAGAGCCGTAGAAACCCTTACTTCACACAAGACAAAAGATCTGCGCAACTTGCTAGATCCTTCTTCCTTGCCTTTCAGCACAAAGCCTTCTATACCTTCACACAGGGACTTGCACTAAGCTCTGCAAGTCTATACGGAATGCACAAAACTCTTGATCACACAGATCCCCCCTTGGCACTTAGCCTATATCACATAGATACCATCCTCTGCTAGATGCCTAGATGTCTATTTATACATTTACAAAAGTGGTCCTAAGCGTGGGTGAACTCACGAACCGACATGCCTTTCCCATTACATATTCCCAAAACCCAAAAAGGGACCCAAAAGTGGGTCGAGATTCTGTAATCTCTACTTCATCCGGCGCTCCATCTTCGACAGGCTGTCGAAGTCCCAAAAACGGTCAAATATGACCAAGTGTTTCCAAAACTTGGTCAAGGGACAACAGGCCCCCAACACTCACCTGTGACTCATCCCAAGTCACTCTAGTTTGAGCAATTCTACCTCGAATGCCTCGAGCTTGGCTTGAGCTACTTCGACCTACTACAATGCTACGACCTCTTGCTCAGTGAACTCCTGGATGAGCGCATCATTGATTGGCCCTTCTAGGCACTGTTCTGCTGTGATGACAACCTATTCAAGCTCTGCTCCTTGGCTTTCAACTTCAGTGAACAGTTGGCATGCCTTCTCTTTCACTGGTTGAAGTCATTGAGAGACTTCCATCACTTTGGTCTAGATCGTGTGGATCTGTTGCTGGGCCGTGCGCTGCTCTGGAAACCTCTTCATTCTTTCAACTAGTTTTAAGGCCTTCAGCTATGCCTGTAGCGTATCTGCGTGCTGCTTTGCTTCCCGGAGTTGGGACTCCAGCGCCTGTAACTCTGGATTTTCTATAAGGTTTTCATATGTCTGAGTGCTCCTGGAGTTTAGTTGTTTGCACTCCAAGGCAAGGGCTTTCATTCTGCCAACTGCGCTACGAACAATTGCCTCTCTTAGGTCTCTGACTTCTTGAGGAGTCTTGGGTACGGTACGAAGTTCCAGATCTACGATGCACTGCTGAAGCTGCTAGATTACTTCTTTGAGTTGCGCCACCTGCTGTGGGACTCGTTCCTCAGTTTTCACTTCTATGACTGTCACAGAGTGAAGTGCACTGTGAACCCTTTTCTGTACTTCGAGTTGCTCTGCAAGCAACTATTCCTTGTTTTTCTGTAGCGCTTCTTTCTCTTCATCCCATTTTTTTTGTAGAGCGAGCTTTTCCTTTTCTGTAGTACTTCTGTGGTCCTCAAGGTATTTTTGTACTTGCGCTAAAGCCCGGGTGGCTTGTGATGTCTCTTCTTGAACTTGTCGCAGCCGAGCTTCGACTGTATCAACAATCCGATGTAGTTGGGTTGGCTTATCACCTAAGTTTGGTGTTACTGATGGTAGGGGCGTAGTGGAAACTACATGACTAGATTGTATTGCTCGATGTACTCCTTGAAGCTCGTCCCTGATGTGAGTGAACACTTCCTCCTGCTTAGCTTCCTGCTTTTCTGCTATCTCTAGCGAAGTATCGTTCAGGGCAACGATTATGAAGTCGAATTCATCCGGAGTGAGAACAATCTCAAACTTGGTTCTAGTTGCCTTATCTTTCTTCCTAGACAAAGGATTTGGTGGGGTAACCTTCCTTTTCTTGGAGGGATCCTCCTCCTCTCTAAGCGGTGTAACTTCACCTTTATTTTGCTCGATTTCTTTTCTACCTAGCTCTCCACCATCACCTCCCTGTGCAAGTGACATCGAATTGGTCTTCGTAGAAGTACTGTTGACATCTTGAACTTCTTCATCTTCCTTGGTCTTGCTTGGTCCAGGGGTAACATGCACAAGTTCTGGACTATCTATCTCATAAATCTCTGCGGGGTCTGCTGAGATGAGGAGGTCTGCCGACCACTCCTTGGTGATTTCTTCCAAGTCTTCTTCTGTTAACTTATAACAGGACTGTAATTGCTGCTTGTGCTCATCAGCGTGCGCTATGATGTATATAAAGTTCCTGTCTACGCTGAACTTCATCAGGGGCTGAAACCTGTAGAGGGTGTTCAAAGTGATACGCGGTGTAGACTGGATTGCAATCTTCAATTGATTGTAGTAGGCATGGAATATGGCATCGGATTTCCACTGCTTGTTCATATCACTCGAGTACCACAAGGTACTGAACTTCACAGCTAAAGGATCAAAGGGCTCGATGTTCAGGAAGGTCGCACCTTTCGACATATCCCATGCGATGAAAACTATCAATATGAGAAGCCAGCTGAAGTGGAACTCATATCCTTGGTCCCGCGCTCCTCTACAATCAATCTCTAGTTGTTTCATGAGGTACTGCACCCAATTCATCTGTAGTCCTTCTGCGCACTTCCCGAAGAGGTCAACAACGAAGCTAGTTACTTGGGTGGGTCAGTTCTTTCAAACTAGCTTGCCTTCAATTAGCTGACATGCGAGGCGCACTGTGTAGCTTTGGATAGAGGCTACCTTGTAACCTTGCATACCCTTCTCTACATCTCCATAAGTTTCTTTGATTTGCTGGGCTAATGCTCGGTCTGAGGTCTTTCCAGGGTAAAACTCCTGTGGGTCAGGGCCTTGCATGCTCATCCCTGTGATTCGATTGATCAAGGTCGGATCCACAGTGATGCGATGGTTCAACCATAAGTAACTTCCGTGGTAGCAAGACACCAACAATTTCATGCATGCTTTTACTTCCTGGTGTCGGCCAAAGTGCGATATCTTCATCACATTAAGCAGTGTGGACTGCACGAGGTTATGGGTCCATGGCTGTGGGATAATCTTCGAATTCTTGCCTTTGGTCCTGGTCAAGTACTTATGCAGGGCCAGCATGCTGTAAGCTTTCCGGTCTCCAAGGTTGAAGTCACTAAATTTCAGTGCTGTGAGCTTATCCTGGTCGGTGCGAACTACGCACACCCCTTTTGGAAGGTACGTAGTGATCACAACATATTTGAACTCTCGGGGTACACTGTCATGGTTGATGGCACCGCTCAGAGGGGGTAGATAGGCAGGTAGAATGCTTGGAATCAACTTGGCATTGGCGAGGTCATCTTTGTGCTTAGTATGTTTCTCATTGGCTGTCTGGGATGGACCGGCGCGAGCAGTGGATGGAGAGGCTGCTAGTCCTCTCGTGGATGATGCCTATAATCCTGTGGATAACTGTTGGTGC